>PVLD010003367.1:0-144124 GCA_004027595.1 Dinomys branickii | reverse complement strand
CCAGTAAGACTGGCCAGTATGAAAAAATCATCCAATAACAAATGCTGGTGAGGCTGTGGAGAAATAGGGACTCTATTACACTGCTGGTGGGAATGCAGACTGGTGCAACCACTGTGGAGAGCAGTTTGGAGATTTCTCAGCAAACTAGGTCTAGAGGTTCCATTCAAACCAGCTATTCCCCTTCTGGGTATTTTCCCAGAAGATCTGAAAACATATCACTCTGATATATGTGCACCCATGTTTATAGCAGCACAATTTGTAATAGCTAAAATGTGCAAGCAACCCAAGTGTCCATCCACAGAAGACTGGATTAAAAAACTGTGGCATTTTTATATAATGGAATATCATTCAGCTATAAAGAAGGACAGTTTTGGGGACTTTGTAGGCAAGTGGTCAAAACTGGAGTCCATACTCATAAGTGAAATAAATCAGCGGTACATGAGCAGGCAACGTATTGTATCACTGGTGTAAGAACCTGAGGTTGGGAATATAAAGTAAGAGACATGAAGGAAATCTGTTCAAAAGCGAGGAACAGATGGGACGAGGAAAAGGAGAACAGAAAGAGGCAAAAATGTATGCATGTATATATGTAGATACATATGTGCAGGAGGGCTAACATGGTTCTACTATTGTATTATATCACTTAATGCTAAGGAATAGTTGATGACAGGTTATTTGATCAGTCTTGTATGTCTGTATGTGTTGTCCTGAACACACACTTTGAAGATATCAATTTGCAAAGCAGCAACTACTGTTGGTTTTCTGACGCTTTGTCTATAATTCAATTCTGATCTTACTGTTATTGTACTACTTTGTGCCTCTTTGTTAATGCTTTCCAGTTTCTTTTTTTTTTTCCCTGTTCTTGAGATGATTAATTGTTTGACCAATTTCGCATGTCTGTATTTGTGTTCATGAATATACACTTCGAAGATATCATTAGGTAAAGCAACAACCATTGTTGAGTCCATGTCACATTGTCTGTAAATCAATTTTGATTGTAGTATTTCTTATGCTACTTTGTGTCTGTTTGTTAGTATGTTTTTGTGCTTTTACTTTTAAAATAAAAAAAGAAATAAAAAATAAACAGCTAGAGATGTGATAACAACAGTCCTGCTCTTCAGTGCTTGCTCCAACTCTGGGTTATTTCAGGAAGGCAGACTCGCTGATTTGTTGTATCCCTTCTTGTTTAATGAATGGCTAAGACCCACGTATTTGACAACTCTGTAATTCTAGAACTTCCTTCAGTCTACAAAAGGAGAGAATAATGTGTAATTTAGTCATATGAAAAGCTGATATAGAACTGTCAGATGGTTCTGCTTAGACTCATTTCCATAGGAAGCTTGCTGTTGAGTTGGTTCTCATAGGCTTTGAAGTTCCTGAATTTGTTGCCAGACAAACTGATAACATCATCTCAGTAAGGAAGGTTTTTCTTGTGTATACAGAATGAAAATCATAATGTGCAGGTACAATTACTATTTATATATGAAAACATTTTACATAGTTTTTGTTTCTCATTAAAGGGTCTTATGGATATAAATCCTAGATTAAGAATCATTGTGAGGCCTGATCAAAAGCTGGGGTTTGTATTTACCAATAACCCTATTTCATAAGATTGTGGTTTCTTGGTAGTTTTTGTAATGTCACTGAGCACTGCACACATCAATTCTATTTATGAAAGTTGCAGTTGAAGTCTGTTGTTTTTAAAAAAGTTGATTGAGCTACTATGGCTGTGTTTTGGAAACAGAGTACTGTAAAATATAATTCTTACATTCTTAAATGCACAGACAAACCGATAAGAAATACTGTATTACATTTTGTGTGTAATTTAGCTTGATATTTTCAATTGCAAAGATATCTTTTCATTGTACAAGATATACTGTTTTGGCTGTGTAACTGCACGTGCGTATAGCCTGTCAGCTTGTTTAACTTCCCTGGTCTGCCCACTCATTTGTAAGAATTGCTGATTCATCAAGAGACAGTATAGACAGTTTACATACCAAATGAGTTAGAGGCAAGGAAATAGTTGATTGCAGACAATTAAATAACTTATTAGCCATATTTTACATAGCTTTGTTCTTTAATAAATTTTCTGGGTTCTTTCATCACTGCACTGAATTGAGGGAAACATTTGGGTTGAGTAGAAATAGCTGCTGGGGGTAGGCTTTTCCAAGTCTGTCAGATGCAAGCCAGGTAGTCCAAGCAGGCTCGTGCATCCTCTGGTTTCTCTGGAAGGTGCTGAAGTCAAACTTTTGTTTTTCTTTCTCTTGGGTTCCCTTTTCCATGTTTCTTCCCTTGCTCCAAGAGAGTGATTTAACTTGTACTTCCTCTAGCCAACTAGAAATTCAGAAAAATCAGAAGGAAAATTTTTAAAACTGGCTTCCAGTTGTGGAAAATGTGAAATTCATCACGAGACCTTACTGGGGAAGTATGAGAACACAATTTGCTCCCAAATCAGAATACTCTCCACAAGACAGAAGAGAAAGAAACAATACTATTATTGAATAAACATTTCACCAGCATGTGATAAATACCACATTTGTATACCGAGAGACTGGAACTGGAAGAAAAACATCTCAGTCATTTATATGGCTAAGCAGGTACAGCCTATCACATACAGGTATTTGAGATAAACAAGAGGTAGTCTTTAAGAACGAGGAGCTGACAACAGTATTTATCACACAGAGTTCATTCTAAATTCACCCAGCCATTGGAGTGGCCATTTGTGTTCACAAATTAGTTTTATCCAAAGAGGAAGAAAGGTTTTTATATCTTTAATATCATGTGGTTCTCTTATAGAAAAAAACCTAGAATATGAATAACTTATTGCCTATGAATAAATTATACATAGAGTAAAGTTAAAGATAATAGGAAACAGGAAGGTAGGTTTTTGCAAAAGAGAAGGGGACCAAGAGAGGTGACATATTGCAACTGCGTAATAGTAAGACAAAGTTGCCCCCCAGCCCCGAACTAACAAAAAAGAGGGAGTTTAGAAACTTGAAGCAAGATGCTGTAGCTCCGGTAGGTAGAAGCTGGAACCCCTCCAGAGAAGCTGGTAGGGAAGGATATTGTCTTCCTTGATTATTGCATTTCAAATGATGATGCCAGGTCCTTAAGAAAGTCATTCCTGCTTTCAAGAGGATTGTTTGCCTTTCAAAAAAATTCATGTGCATTTCAAAAGTAAATGTTCTAAAACGTGAACTGAAATCCCAGTTCCTCTAAGGAGTAGGTGTGCCACGTTGAGGAAGTCATTAATCCCTGAATCCCTTGTGTACAATGGGACTCTTATCCTAAGCTTACAATGATGGTGAATTGAGTTGATTTACACTTGTGTTAAGGACAGAGTCTGCTGCAAAGTGAGCAATTACTATGCGATTACTGTGTAGTGCTAATCCATCTACATAGGTGTTTAAGTAAAACAGTATACACTGCTGTTCACCTTGGTCTATTTTCAAGAGGTCAGCACTGTGGAAGCATAGTTTGTACATAATAGGACATACATATTTAAGCACAACATTGTCTTTGTGGCACATATTTGTCTGTGTAACCATCACAAAGGTCAAATATGCGTTACCAAAAGGAATGCCCTTGCGCATCTCACAGTAATTTCCATCCCAACTGTCAGAGGCAGCCCCCATATCTACTCCCTTCCGCTATAGACGTAGGTTTCCATACAAACGTCTGCATGATGTATTATTTTGTGTGTGCCATATTTTTCTTAGTGCTGTAATTATGGGATTTATCCATGCAGGAGTTGTATATGTAAATATTTTGTTCCCTTTTATTATTACTATTTCATTATATTTGTCATTTTTGGGGGAGGTGGGTACTGGGAATCAGATTCAGGACCTTGCACTTGCCAGGCGGGTGCTTGTGCTGCTGAGCTAATATCCCTGGTTCCATTATATTTTTCTATCATAATTTGTTTAGGGATTAAATTATGGCTGGATATTTATTTCCAGTTTGAGTCATTATTAATAAAGCTTCTATAATATACTTTTACAAGTATTTGTATGGCTGAATATTTTTATTTCTCTTCAGTAGATGTATATGCATATAATTTCTGGATTGTTGGAAAAGTAAGTTTGATATAATAAGAATCTGACAAAATGTTTCTTAAAGTTGACATTTTCTTTTTCAGCAATGTATGTGAGTTCACTTCCTCATCGACACAGTATTTTCAATATTTTTACTTTTAAGTATTCTATTTGATGTGTACTTGAGTCCCCTGTGGCTTTGCATTTCTTCTTCAGTGTTTTTGACGGGCAGACTTGCTGCTTTTGTTTGTGCTGAAGGAATAAACCACTGATCTCTTGCCTGTTCGGGAAGGGACATTTCACTGTCTGCTTGTGGGGAGAGAGGGTCTAGGCAACTTCGTGTAGATTTTGAACAGTCTCCCCCCATTCATCCTGATCTCAAGGGTTCAGTGCCTCAGATTCTAATGCTTTCAAGAGGGTTTCTGCAGTAAAAACTTTCTTTTCCTTCTCACCTTTCTCATTTTTCTCCACAATTTCATGCAGAGGTTATTGATAATATAGCTTATGTTCTTTCAAAATTTAATTCTAGTTGATTTAAATGATTTCAACCAAGGATTCTTTCCTCCACCAAATATCCTCCTGTCCTTGATTTCCAGGACTTGACTCAGCGCTTTCTTCTAACTTCTCTTTCATTCCATTTGTGTCTCCCTGGCTTGCTTTCATTCCTCTGAATTAAATTATGGGAACAGGACAGGAGCGGGGACATCAGCATATTTTTTATTTCCAGTGGTTCTGCGATACAAATCTTTCAGTGAAACTCCGTGAGAATTTGGCATTGCTGCTCTTCAGTAGCAGGCTCGTTCTGCAAGGAAAGAGAATTATTGCTCTGTATGGGTCGTGGCCGGGGTTCTGCCAGATACAATGCAGAGGGAAAGTTTATGATAATTCTCTCTAAAGTGCTCTAGTTCCTGTGATTCCAAGAAACTGTTTCTTATATGTAAAGTGTTGACAGCAAGAAAATGGACCATTTCAAGCAAAATATAAACCTGGAAATATTTTTTCAAGCGTCCAAACAAGGATTTTCTCATTTCCTTTCAGGATGACACAATTCTAAATTTCTCCAAAACTAAAGAGAGAAGACGTAGGTCAAGAAAACTTCACAGAAATGGTACAATAATGAGCAAATATGCTTTAATGAATAAGGAAGTAGTTATATTACCCATAAATTTTAGAAATACCTAATGGGTCATAGAAAAGTGTCGATGTCTATATTAAAATGCATTTTTCTGAGTTCTTTCCTGGTTAGCCCATTTCAAGATTTATAGGTGCCTTGTAACAAACTTAAAATATTCTCAAAATACTAAAATTGGAATCTGGATTGCTTTACAATGTATTTCTATAGTTTGATAATCTAAACAATATAATATTATTTGAGTTTTTAATAAATAGACTCATTTCGGGCATTGATCCAAGTATGTCAGTTAACTTGTATTTATAGTAGGCTTTTCTGACAGATAATAAGTTTTAAATGCATTTTAACATTTCTTACCATGTATGTCAATTACCTGTCATGCCAAGTTATTCTGTGCTGAGGGAGAACAAATTGTCCTACAGAAAAGGAAGGGGGCCTCAAACGCTTCAGACTGGCATGGTCTGTGAAAGCTTTCACCTTTAGATAAGCGATGAAGAACAGAAGCAGTGGTGCTGTGTATAAGGTTTATTGGAGGCTTAAAGACAATCTCTGACTTGTAGTTTCTGAAAGAGTGTATCAGTTCCTTCAGTTGAAAAAGCATAAGTCAGAGGAAGGTAAAAAGCTACGTGCCAAAACATGCAGCTTAGCTTACTGTTATATTCTGTTCTTTTCCTAATCGTGAGTCTCAAGTATTAGAAATCAGTGAGTGGCACCTAAGAAAATATAGGAAATGTGCCAAACCCTGTATGTGGCTATTGCTGTGGAGGACACAATACAATACATTTTTCACTTAATTTTTTTCATTCAGTGAACAAATTTATAGCTTATTAAAATGCATGTAAAAATGAGAATTTCACCATATTATTTTTGCATTTCCTATCACCTATAGTGATATTATAATACTGTTATAGTAAAAGTATTTCAATTGATTGGGTCCATTTCCTGTATAATATGTATGTACAGGATTTCAGCCAGGTGTGGTGGTGCAGTCCCAGCCCTCACACGAAGGATCACAAATTTGATGCTGGCCAGTTCCAGTGACTCCAAAAACAAACAAAGAAACAAACAAGCAAAATGTATACAATTAGTTGATCTGTAAGTACCATTGGCTTTTTAAGCACAGTATATCAGGTATAGCTGCTGAGGTGCATAATTTTATTACTGTTATTACTTTCTATTTAAATTTTATTTTTTTGTAACAGTGAATACATTTTCACTGGAGTAGAAGTCCCAGTTTATATGAAATTTGTTTAGGATTTCTGCCAGACAGAGGGAGGCGTGAGGGTTTTAGAACACCTGCTACCCACCTGTGAACGGGGCTCCGGAGGGGAGGGTGGGGTGGTGTGGTGCATGGGACTCTCGCCCATGTTCCTCACCACCTGGCATCCGCTTCTCAGCTTTTCTAATTGTTTGTCAGACTCTATTTCACATTCTTGACTCCTTAAATTCTTTGTCTCTTTCTTGCCCCTTAAGTATCTTTTTTTCTTCTCTCAGTTATAAGATGAAGTAGCTGTTTACACCTGTTCTCTTCTGTTTAGTTTTCCTAATCAACCAAAGGTTGAAACAGTCTTTTCACCTTGGGCTTTCTTTAATGTTTCTCAGTTTTCTTGATATTTCTTTCACCCTCGTGAAACACTGGGCAATGTTCACTCCTTCTCCATTTAAAACTCCAACAGGCCACAGTTCTTTCCTGCTTCTCTATTACTTTTGAAAGCATCTTTTTCAGTCCACAGGCTACCTTTCTCTATGTCTTTTAAATGTGTTTAAGTGATTTATTACTCTGTTATCCAAAATTCTGAAAGCCTGCGCTATGAAGTACAAGATGTTTTCGGGGGCAAAAGACCTGGCTGTGTCTCTGAGGAATCTCATTCAGGGAAGGGAGGAGAAAGACAGGCCTTCAGCTCATTCAGTAAGGTGCTGTCTGGAGAACGAGCTCTCCTCAGGTCTGGGTACTCAGGAGGGAACTCTACATGGGAGCTGCACTTCAATGGGCTTCTGTAACAAAGCCTAAGAACCAAAGGTGGAAGTGGGGTGTGAAGGGGTGGAGGGGAATGCTCAGGCTAAGTTAACTTGAGAAGGTGTATCTCATATTTCTTCCAATTTCATGAAATTGCTGAACTCTTCAAATGACAGCTAAACCAGTACTAATTTGATTTTGTATTCCTCTGTTCCACTCATACACGTTCAGGATAACAAATGGCAAGAATATCTCACTTGCCATTGGAATTACTTTTGGAAACCAGATAAAACTACTTATATGGGTGTACACAGGATGATAAATGTCCTGTTGATGTAGTGGCAAAAATGAAAAAGAGAGAGAGAGAGATGGAGGAGGGGAACAGGAGGAGACAGAAGCGGGGGGGGGGGGGCGGGGGGGGGGGGGGGGGGGGGGGGGGGGGCCGGAGGGGGGGCAGGGAGAAGCCGTGGCACACCGAGCCTTGAATACGTGTGGTGCCATTCTCCCCAGGCTACTTCCTATGCAACCGTTAAAATACCGTGTTAGAGCTCTGGGTTTCAGAGGCTTCCATGGTGTCTTTAAAGTGAGCAGAGAATGAACAGATGGAAATCTTATACCACGCTTCCTTCCCAAAGTCTCAGTTTACCCTTAGGGGTGCCCGGATTTGCCTTCATTCTTCCTTTGGTTCATATCATTTTTTTTTTTTACCATATTAGATATCATTTATATTTTGAATGTTGAGTCTTTCCACATCATTACTAGTATTGTATTGTACTGATATTTGGGTTGTTAAACTAATTTTTTAGGAAGCATTTCAAATTTCTGTATCTGAAAGTTTTATGCATTTAGATTTTAAAGTACACATCTTCCAGCTTTGATCTCATCAAATTCCTACTACCACATTCCTGTGTCTTCAGATAATATATAATTTGCATCTATACAGATCCCTACAATTCTAAAGTCCTAAAGAGGTGATTGTCCCGAGGTACAAATTAACATTTGCTGAACTGGAAGGTCCATTGTAACCTTTGATCTGTTGATCTGTTGTAATTTCCAGGGTTTTTAACCATTTTTTGTAACACTATCCAGACTACTAGTTTTTATTTCAGACTCTGTATAATGACTATAAAAAGACTTGCAGAAGCACCATAATTTGTGATTTCCTTATTAGATAACCCAAAGAGTGATGTGAATTGCTTTTTTAATGTTCCTGCTCTGGGAGGAGTTTAATTAATATACACAGAAAAGATTTCTGATTCAAGTACAACTAATAAGATGTTCATGTTATTCAGATGCCTTTCATCTTATCTGTCGTCACCTTTTCATTACTGTACGTAACAGAATGGAAAATGACACTTAAATTTTGGTATTTGCATCATTAAATTAACACCATTAGATCTTTTATTCAAATTCTTCAATTAAACTAGCAACTAAAGGAATCTGTTTTCTAGGATCATGTGTGCATGTTATTAATAAGTTTGTAGATATGAGTTTTGGAATTCTAACCTTTTTCTTTGCTTTAAATTTTCTTACAATATACTGTGCACATGGCATGGAGCCTGTGATCACGAAGACAGGAAAGTGCCAATGTTTACAAATCTGTGTTTACACTTTGGCTCAACCCGGCCTCCAGTTTTCCTCGTCTGCCTGCCCTTTCGGACAAGAATGCTCTGGCACCTGGTCATACACTGAATAGGACCACAAGAAAAAAAAAATTAAATCCATGAATAGGCAGTTATATTTTGTGGTTTTCAAAACTACACACAAGAAAGCTTGAAACAATTTCCTCAAAGAGTTTAGATTGCAATTTTAAACTGTTATGTTCTCCTTCCCTTTCTTTTATCTTAGATAATTAAAAGCACGCTCAGTGCAGTGGCTTGTTTTCTGTATTGTTCATTTTTCCTTCAGAGGTCTCATTTCCTTGTAACCTTTGACCTGTTGATCTATTGTAATTTCCATGGCTTTTGACAATTTTCTGAAAAGCCTGCAACCAGACTATTCTTTATTTTTACTTTAGGCTCTATGTAATGACTGTAAAAAGGCTTCCAGCAGGAACCATTTGCCATTTCTTCATGACTATTAATGGTATTTGAGTGCAATTTTTTAAAAACATGCTCATTGATAATTGGAATTTTAGCCATTTTATAATTAAAAACAGGAGTTTTTGAAAACACTGTCACCTCTGAGTCCAATTAATTGAATAATGATATGACCATTGTTAAAGCAGTCCTCATTTTTAAGTTTAATTAAAAATCCAGAGCCTTTCTTGGCTTCATTAAATATATTGATGGCCATAAGAAGAATAAGCAGTAGACAATATATTAATTATGAAGAAAACTATAAACCTCTTTCCCATAATAACAATTATTTGTACCATGAACATTATAGGAGAATCATAGGACAGAAGGTGCAGGTGCCTGCTGTTTGCCTTTACACAGCCAGATTTCTTTGAGATTTATACATAGGTCTCAAGGCCAATGGTAAATATGTTTGCAATTTGAGGATAATTCATGAGGCTCTGATCCTGAGTAATCTTACTCAGGGCACCAGGCCATCTTTTCCTATTCAGTTTTTCTTCAGTACCCTGTTGACAGAGTAAAACAGTCAATTAACGCAGATCTTAAAGGATCAAAACAAGATCATAGATGGGGCTTCCGGGAAGGGACTGGGTCATGGGTGTGCGGCCCTGGGTCAGTCCACAGATGGGTTTGTAGCTGGGTATGACTGTGGGAGATGCTGGATGGTGGGAAGAGGCAGGTCGCCGTGGGCACGGCGTGGGAAGGTTCACGTACATCCTTTCTCCTCCCTGATGGCTGCTGCTTCTCGCCCGCCTTGCCATGAGCTCTCTTTTCTTTGACGTGCTACGTCATGTGCAGCCCACTGACCATGGACCGAAACCTGTACAGGTGGTGAGCGAAGATAAACTCCTTCTTTAATATGAGGGTGATGGATATTTTGTCCCATTAATGAGAAGGTAACCCAGACAGATTTGGGTGCTGAGATCGGTGTGATCCATATCTTTGTTCCTGAAGGTTCTGGGCCATTTGTGCTCCTGCCTGTGTTGCGCTGTTACGGTTTCCCGTTGACCTTAATAACAGGGCACAGTAATACCAGGAGGCGCCCTAGGGGATCTCCAGCACTCCGGCTACATTCCTGCTTTCCTCCACTGTGGAGTAATGGTCCAATTTCCTCTTGATAGTCTGTATCCATCAAGCTGCCAACAGTGTAACTCTTTAGCTTGTTTACTGAGAGGCATGAGGAACAAAAAAATGATCAGGGGGAAGTCATAGTTTCCAGTTTAATGGAATCATTGTTATACTTCCTGGTACAAGCCCTCCCCTCTGGAACTAACCCAGAAGAATATAAGGTCACAGGAACAGAAGCAATAATTTTGTGAGTGGGTCACTATGGATAACGGTGAGTAATACCATTCTTACTTCCACCCTTGATTCTCAGACCTCCGAATGCTGGCTATGGGAGACACAGTACCGTAAGTGAGTGCTGATTCACAGCAGAGACAGCCTTTGGAAGAACTCTTCAAAACTACTGCCGTCCCGCTGGCCCTGAGACCACGTCTTCAAAGGGATTCCACCTTTTTGTTGATGAAGCTGCTTCTGGGTGGTGAGAAACATGGTGAAATCAGTGAATTCTGTGAGTGTGAAACCATTACCTCACTCTGGCCCTAGAATGTGTTCCTCGGTCAGAAGTAATCCTGGGTGGACTAGCAAGACAATGGATAGCAGTTAACCTTTTTCTTTAGCCACCTCTGTCATTGCTCAATGGGGTCATGGACAAAGGGGTCATGGTGGCAGACATGGAGTTTATGCATGGGCTCTGCAAATGGACTCCTACTTACTAAGGATGATCTGGCTACTGATGAGTGCCCAATATGCCAGCAGCAGAGCCCAACACTGGGTCCCCAGTATGGCACCATTCCGAGGGGTGATCAGCCTGTGACCTTGCGGCAGGTTGATTATATTGGACTGCTTTTACCATGGAAAGGACAATACTTTGTTCTTAGAAGCATAGACAATCTATGGATTCCCCTTTCTTGCACATAATTCTTCAGCCCAGTCCACCACACATGCATTTACAGAATGCCTTATCCACTGCCCTCGGAGTAAAGTGTGGAAAAACGCAAAAGTGTTGTCTACATGCTAGAGACATGAAGGGTCCAGTCCAATGTGCAAGCCCTGAAGTTCTCTCCAAAGTCTTGGTGGAGTCTATATAAGGAGGCCAAAGGGTCTGAGCTGGCTAGGGGCAGAGTTGCCATTGGAGGACTGCAGGGTCTGTGCTCACAGACATCCAAAAGCGATCGCAAAGGCTGCAACTGCTCCAGAGAAAGAAGTGAGATTTTCTTCTGCTTTCTACCTTTATTCATTTCGGTCACACCCAGAACAATGCTAAGCCCATCTGCTGGGCGGGTCTTACTCAAGCTGACCCAATACTTAGCCATCACATCCATCAAATATATAAGCTTGTGGGATTGGTTAATATGTTTTAAGCATTTTATGTGTTCCTGTGTCCAGTTCTCATTGTGGTAGAGAAAACAGACACATACAAAAGTACTCATACTTTTGGTTAAGAGTTTATACGGTAAGTGCTATGGTACAGGCATCGGTGTGGGATGCTGATGTAGTACAAAGCAAGCCAGAAAGCAACTCAGGCCAGGCATGGTGGTGCGTGCCTATAATCCCAGCACTCTGGGAGGCTGAGTCAGGTAGGGTCCAAGTTCAACTCCAGTCTTGGCAACTTAGAGACAGTGAGACCCTGTCTTAAAATACAGAAATATAAAATGGATGGGCATGTAGATCAGTGTGAAGACACTGAGTTCTTCAATCCTCAGCAGTGCAAAATGAAACAGAAAAGAAAAACAGAGGAAGACATTTCAGACAGAGAATGCACCATCAAGGAATAGAAATAACAAATCTAACAGTTATTTAATTTTTACTATATGCTGTGTAGTATTTTCAGTGACGAATTAAAGCATTCCATATTCTTGACAAGCACGTGAGGTACGTACTGCATTCTAATTGTATGTGTGAGAAAAATGAGGCACAGAACGTTTAAGTACATTTCCCAAGCTAACACAGCCAGTAAACGACAGACCGTAGATCTGCCTCACACTGTGGGCTCCAGAGTCCCCTCACCTGAACCTCTGGCTCACAGTTTTGCTGGGGTAGATTGCTGGATGTCATGACAATAAAGGCGTTGGAATTGCTGGATGAAAATCCTGGTTGGGGAAGCAGAAGAAAGAGCTGCAGAGACTGACAAGTGACAGATATGGACAGGATTTGTTTTGCTAAGGGTTAGACTAAGGCTTCTTCACTATGCACAGCAAGGGTGCATTTTTACTTTGTTATTATTTTTACTTTGAATTATGATGTGGACAAATGTATTTATAGAATATAAAACTGCTTATCTAATATAAGCTTATACAAAACTGTCAGAAAGGATTCTATATGCTGAGTCCCAACTTCTGTACATTGCTAATTATTGATTTATAACTAGTACCTTGATTATTGTTGACTAATGAGTTTTACTTTATGTTTCATTGTATAATTAAGGATTGCAGCCATCCAAATGGTCAGGTTAGCATATTCAGTATTGGTACCTTTCTAGATAATGGACTAGAGGCTGAGACTGATTAGGGTGAGCCCACTTATGAATCGAGGACTGTAACCTAGGCAACAGAAAGGGAGAGGTAAACTGAGGCTTTACATGTAGCAGTGGAAGATGAGACAGAGAGCTCTGAGAACTCCTTAGGAATCAAACTGTTCTGAACCCACAAACCTGATTTTCCAATGTTTGAATTCCAGGAAAACAAATGTGTGTGATTGTTTGACAAGCTTTTTTCCTAAAGTTAATATTATAAAATGTGCATCTCAGAAGTTATCATCCATATAATTCTCAAGTCCAAGCCATTTTGTTTTGCCTTTCAAAGTATATTAGGCATTTTGTTGAACTGAAGTTCTTTTAGGCCCTGGGTTCATGTCATAGCAAGATTGGCTGTCTGGCTGGGGAATGCAGGATGACCTGAAGGGCGTGAAGAAAGTGTGAAAACTTGGGGCAAAACCAAGCGTTAGTGACTTAAAGAATTAACCCTTAGGGGAAAAAACAAAGGACTTGCATTAGGTCAACGTTCATGTCCCTGAGATACAGTATTCAAGACCCACAATGTGAAGGAGGAGAAGTTTAATTTACCCTTGATTTTAGTCTATGACTGGCTGGCTCTGAGGAAAAGGTATCATGGCAGATCTGTTTCGTGCATGGTGGCTGGGAAGCAGACCAGGAAAAGAGTGCTAGAGAGGGACAGGCGTGTGACCATATGTAGTAACAAAAGCTATGCATCCATGACCCCAGAAGCACACTTTACCAGTCTACCAGACATTTCTTAAGCCAGTGAAGCAGCAAATCTGGATTAATGGTTGTAATCTACCCCTTTCAACTTCACAATCAAACACATCTCCTTAAATCGCACATGATCTTCAAATAAAGGAAAATTCATCACTCTGCCTACCATAACTATTCCATGTGTAAGTAGTTAAACAGGAATGCCTTTCCCAAAGTCTCAAAAGTTCTAGCATTTATCAAAAGCCCAAGATAAAGTCTTCTGAGATGCAAAGCAAACCGCTAGCTGTGAAGTACTGGAGAAATAAAAAGAAAAACAAGTTACTTAACCCCATAGTACAATGGTGCAAAGTAATGCAATTCCAAATGGGAGGAATGAACAGAAAAGAATTAGAATAAAGCCAGACTGAAATGTAGGAAGGTGCACATTAAGTCCAGTATCTGGCTTTTGAGGCACATGATGGAGACCGTGTGTTCCAAGGGATTGGACAGCCCTATGGCTTTACCAGTTGCAGCTGACACAGCCTCTCCTACGTGGGCCCCCAGTATTTCCTGAAGCTTTTTATGGTATACATTCCTTGTTACTGGCGTATTCGTTCCTTGGGTCTCTGCTGCACTTTTGGTTCATTCTCCTAGCTACATGTGCTGGCCTCTCAAGAGCTTCTTGCCTGTTGTCCCAGGCCTTCCTCTGAAATCTGAGAGAAAGGCACTCTGAAACCCCTCACATTCTACATGCCAGTAAAACCAGCCACACTTGGATAATGCAAAGCCATAGCATGGCACCTTAGAGCATGGCTGCAGTGGCTTCAGTACTTAGATGGTCAAAGTACTAAAAAGAATTTCAGGAAACCAACAGATGGCCCTTCTTGAGAGGGGTCCTAGGGCTTCTCTTCTCAAAACACTATTGAACTCTTGTGCCTGCTGCATGTGTGGTGTTACTGATTCCTGAGATGCCCTCAAAAAGTCTTTCTTCTTACATCTGTACAAAGTACTTTCGTTTCTTTAATAATAGTGCTGATCTCTTTTGTAGCCACATATCCTTTGGTGCTAACTTTGTATATAGTTCCTTTTAGGGTTAAATTTAAGTTTTTTCAAAATTTTCCACATTGCCTTTTATTTATTTATTTATTTATTTATTTAATTTTTTTTTTTTTTTTGAGACAGCGTCTTGCTATGCAATTCAGGCTGGCCTTGAGCTCACTTTGTAGCCCAGGATGATCTCTAACTTGCAATGATCCTCCTGCCTCAGCCTCCTGAGTGCTGGGATCACAGCCATGTCCACTATGCCTAGCTGTTGCTACTTTGATTTTTGTCCCAAATTCTTGTTAATAATCTGGCTAAGGGCAGGAGATATAGCCCAGCAGCTCTGCACCTGCCTGGCAAGTGTGAGGTCGTGAGTTTGATTCCCAGTACCAAAACCAAAAATCTGGCTAAAAGCAGTACCCATGACATAGCCTGAATTTTGGGCCGCTTTGAAACTTCACCTGCCAAATCAATTAATCCAGTGGCCTTAATCTCAGTCTCCTGTAAAGTTTCAGGACATGCAAAAGTGCAGATAATTTTTTTCCAAAATGTAACACACATGGCCTGTAGTCCAACTGCCAACAGAATCCTGTTCCCAGGTACAATTCCCAGAGCCTTGTCCTCACTGTCTGCATGCCTATCAGAATTCTGGTCTTCTGAGCCCTGACTAGAATCACCTATCAGGATCTGATTATGGGATTCTAGGGCTTGTGCAGTCTGCTTCTCTAAACCTTTCTAAACTCTCATGAACCAATTTGAAAGGCTTCTACAACCCACATTTCTGTACTGTCACAGCAACAATCCCATTTCTCTGGTATTAATTTTGTGTATTAGTCAGTGTTCTCATCCCTGAGACATAGTACCCAACATCCACATCTCATACAACAAGAGAGAGATTTAATTTGCTCATGGCTTCTGTTTGTGTTCAGCAGGCTGCAAAACAGAGACCTCATGACTGAGGCTGCTTAGCAGTGCCAGAGAGGAATAGGCCAGGGGCCACACCTAGACCCCAAGGCCATACCTCTATGAACCATGCTGCTGCATCAGAAGTATGCTGCAGTCCTGAGGGCAGATCATAAAGCCACCTGAGTTGAGACTCCACTTTGACTGCACAGCACCCCAGAAGCTGAGCTTGAAAGTTTTCCAGTGGCTCAAGAAATGAGCAGAATGTCTTCTTATGAACAGAAGGCCAGAAAGCAACAACTGCAGCACCCTGTAGCAGCTGTGGGGCGAGTGTGCAGTAGAGTGTGGTGTGTAGCAGCAAGTAGGACTTGGTTGCTGGAGTCCAGTCACAAAGTCCAGGGGCTAGACTCAGACACTGGGATTACAGAGAAGACCTTGTTTGTGTTACAAAAAGGCTGAGCATTCATTTCTGTGGACTTCAGTTTGAACTTGAGCAAATCATCATTTCCTGAATGTGCATTGATTTTCAATAAATGCTTTAGACCATAATTTCATTTAGTTTTCACAGTAAATCTGCTAACTTGCTAATATCCTTACTTTGAGAAAACTGACACTGAGACATATTAAGACAATTGCCGAAATTTACGCACATGATGGGGTGATGCTCGTTTCTGCCTTCTTGCACCTGTTCCTTTTCCAGGATGTCCTGTTCTTCTCAGCTGTAGCGTTGCTCATGCCAAGGTGTGAGCTGTTGGCCTCGCTGCTTACTCACATGAGGGGAACAGATGCATGACTAGGGAAAATATTCAGCGTGGGCTGTGTAAAGCTCACTACCCAGTTCCTCCTAAAGGAAGAAGCCAAGAGAAATTCCTGAAAACTCCAGGTACTTATTCTTTTAATAAGCTTTCACTGATCCGCTCTGTGTCCGGTTGTGTTTTAAATACTTCAGATATATTAACAATTAAAATGAATATAAAATTTCACAATTCTCATACAAATAAATAGTAATAAGTGCAGTGAATAAAGGTAAATATGAGCTAATGATTTAGTGTAAAAAATCAAGGGTTTGGGCATCAGAATTAAACTTAAAACAATAGGTCATCTCTGTACTCAAAACTGTTAATTACATAAAGCCATTTTTAAAGTACTACTGTACATTTTAAGAAGACCAAATAGTTAGGGGATTTGCTATGGATTGTAGCCCTGCTCATGTACTGTTCCCGGCTTGCCTTTGGGTTGAGTTATTGAGGTTCGGTCTGGTGTGTCTCTTTGGAAAGTTCGCCACTGGTAAAGTAAACTCTGAAAATAACTATTGACTAACTTGGAAAAATGAAATTTTAGGAAATTATGTGAATAGCAGGTTGATGTCCTAATTAAATGCCTGCTTGGCTAGGACATGAGGTTTGACTTTGATCTAGTCCCCTGAGGACGAATTTATCCAATTTATATTCTAGTACTTGTATAATGCAAAGGACCATAGCTGTCGACAGGTGTCTTATCACCATTTATTTCCATGTTCTTTGGGTATTTTTGGATTTCCTTAAGAGCAAACAACCTATTTGTGAATTTAATATTGCATATATATTTAGAAATACTTTTTTCCTCACCATAACACTGTTAGCTGTGTTTAATGATTCTTATAACCTTGGAGTATATTTTTCCACCTTTGATACCCATTAGAAATGAATGATTCCAAGAAAATATTGTATCCGTAAGGGGCTGTTTGAATATAACAAAATGGACAGATGTTTCATGAGCATAGATTTCTTACTAAAATGTGGTCTGTGATGCGGAGAATATCACAGGGCTTGAAAAATATCCAAAGAACAGAAGCCTCATTAAACTAAACTACAAGTGTGCCATTGCTTGTTAAGACAGTTTAACAGCTTGTGTACTCTTTCACCCTGTTACACACCTAATAAAGCAATAAAAATGTATGAGGCATAAAAATGATTTGATTTGTGAAACAAAATGTCTGCTGTGAATTTTAGGTCTTACAGCTACATTTGTATATGCAATTTAAACAAACATAAAATAGTATTTTGTGGGGATCTAATGTATAAGTACATGAATACAAGTTTTATTAAATGTCTCTTTACCTTTTGTCTTCATTAATATATGTACATCCTCTTATCAAAGGTAAGTTTCATTTCTAAGTTAATTTATTTTAGTAAGAGTACTGTTTTATCAATCAGTTCCTGAACATAAACACTGCTGTGTGCATGCATATGCATCAAGAAAACATCTGACAATTTTAGCTTTTACATAAATGAAATTCTTTGTTACCCTGCTGCATTATTTAGCCATTGCTTCTGAAAACAAAGTGATGTGTACTCTTATGTGTGAAAACATGTTTCAAATATTGGCACTATTATCAAAATCTTAAAAATAAATTAATGCAGCTCATAAGAATTTGCATCACAGACTCTTGAGTAGTCATTACACTTTCATGAATGTTGTCACTGCGTTAAACTTGTAATATGAATTTAATAAAAACCATAGAAGTATTTTTGAGTACCTTTTCTAAAGTGCGATAGATGAATCGTAGAGGCCCACTGACTTCGTACTCTGGAATGATCTATTGCAACTACTCAGGTTAAAATAGACTTTCTAATCATTGAGAGTTACAAATAAAATGGCACTCAAATATGAATGAAGTAAATATATTTCCCTTTCTCTGTAGGGGAAAATATTAAGTAGGTAAATTTTGTTTTTCTGTGGGGGAAGAAATTGCAATTTGGCTGAAAGTTATTGTGGTAAATATCCCCCTACAGTGTAAGTAACAGTTTTAGAAATTACTACAATTAATTTAGGTCTTTACCTTCAGATCTTGAAAACACACAGGGATTTTTTTAAAAGTATATTCTTTGCAGCATTTCATTCTCTTAGCTACTATCCATAAAATGTATTTTTAGGATAGTACTGTGAATTTCATAGAGGATTGTGCTTATTTTGTACTTTGCAAATTGAATTTTTGAAATTTTAGTGAATTCTTAGTTGTAATAATTAGGAATGTAATATGACATAGGTAACTTTTCTCTCAGTGGGTTGAATAGTTTTGAGCCCTTTCTGCATTACTACTCTGCCATAAAAAGGGACAAAGCTGAGTCATCGGCAGGAAAATGAATGCACCTCGAGACCATGATATTAAGTGAAATAAATCAGATGCGCAAACTTAGATATCAGATGGTTTCTTCCCATGACAAACCTAGGGTAAAAACAAAGAGCGAAATGAAAGAGAGATAATGGGAAGCGGGGGCCTTGCTCGAAGGGGAAGAGGGTCAAGGATGGGGGGAAAGGGGAAGGGACAGGCACGATAAAGAGGCATTGGGGTATGTTACGCACAGGTACCAGCTACACACAAGCACTGTGACCAATATGTATCCCAAACATGTACCAGTACAAGTGAAAAATAGGACAAACCATTAATGAAAAAAAATATGGGTATACCTAGCAATAATCAAACTGTGTCACATATCCTTCCAGCCTTTAAAAAATATCTTTGTATATATACATATACGTATATACTTATTATTTATTAATACTATTATTTATTAATATATACAATATTTATGGCATATATACATATACACAGTTGTCTATATGTTGTAAAGAAGGACTTATAAACATAATTTTGTTGTCTTGGGCAATTAGGAGTAAGAAATATGATTTCAATCTTTTGCAAGTACTGTGGTAGAGAAGATCACCATGCCATTTGTTTAAGCTTTAATTTTGTTCTGATTTTTATCTTTTCAAAAAATTCTTTTCAATAATACAATACAGCAATCACTAAAGAGAAATTACATTTAAATATGAGTCATATTCAATTTCTATATTAAAATCTTCCTTATTGCTTCACTTTTCTTAAGATTTTCGAGTGACTTTTCTATGTATATCACGCTCAGTGTTCATGATGGCTGAACATAATGTGTTTCATACCCTCTTGGGTGGAGCACGTCCGTTTGTCCAGGCACTCAGCCTTCAGGTGCAATGACATTTCCTTTTTTTGCGCTTTTCATATTTATTTAATGAATACAATATTTACTTCAATCCTTTCTTTAAAAAAAGTTCTACAATATAGTCTGGCAATGTCTAAAACAAAACCTTACTTTTGACAAATTCTGCTTTTCACTGAGTGAACAGCTTAGAATCGGAAATATCCTTAGTCCCTAATGTTTAACTTCCCTTTCAAAAAAAAAAATAGTCAAATCATTGGTGCCAAAAGTAATGCAGAATCTTGCCTTACGCAAATCAGGAGTCTTATTTTTAACTATTAAACATTATTTAAGCGAACAAAGTACATGTCCTGAAAATTTAAATAGAAGAAACAATAATCCAGAAGCACTACTTTCATTAAAATGTTTTAAAAATTTACTTTTGAATTGCTTATTTTAAATAGGCGTGCTAGCTTTCATTGCTGTTACCATGCATGTGAAAAAAAAGGCCGAGGGGAGGATATGTTTTTTGGAACCACGGTTTGAAATGCTGGTGTGTCTTTGGCGGAATCCGCTGCACTGCAGTCATCAAGGCGGAGGAGTATGGGAGAGGTTAGCTTCTGGTCTCACAGCAGCCGGAAAGCAGAGAGCAAACCGCCAGAGGAAGCAGCCCGGGGCCACATATACTCCCCAAGTCCGTGCCTCCGCGAGCCATTCCCTTCCACTGGGCCTGGCCTGGTAGTCCATCCCCTCCAGATAGTGCCATCGGATTATTTTCCCATCCGCGGATTAATCCATTTGTGAAGTCAGATGCTCACGATCCATTCACCTTCCAAAAACTTGTCAATTGACAGCCAGGAAAGGGGCACATGCATTCTGGGAAACATCAGAAATTGAAACCAAAGAAATACATGTACCATATTTTTCTCTTTTACAGAACTAGGAGGTTCACACACCCAATCTGAGCAGAAGATACAGAGATGGTCTGTGTGCCCTCTGAGCTCACATATACGCTGCACACTCCACTGTAAAGCCTACAGGAGAGTTCCAGCTGAATCGGTATGGATGCATCATTGTCGTCCAAAGTCAGTATTCACGCCGGGCTTCACTTGCACCGTTGGACATTTTCAGTTTCAGCAAATATTCGGTGGCCTGTATCCGCCATTGTAGTGCCTCAGGGAGGAGCTAAGGTCCCGTAGCAGCCTCCGTGTCTTACCTGTTTATTCATCTTTCTCCTGTAAGTCCTGGCAAGTATTGGAGCGCTATCAGCAAAGTTTTGCTTTGACAGGACGTCTTCTAATTAGGATAAATAAGTGTGTAGCTTTTATCAGATGGACTTGTTTTACTCATCCATATACATTTGTTTCCTCTACGTCTTTAAGTGAATGTTTTTT
Source organism: Dinomys branickii (assembly GCA_004027595.1). Classification (NCBI taxonomy): domain Eukaryota; kingdom Metazoa; phylum Chordata; class Mammalia; order Rodentia; family Dinomyidae; genus Dinomys; species Dinomys branickii. Next base: position 123,395 of record PVLD010003367.1, on the reverse strand, counting down.
TAAAGTGTCGAATAACATTCTGTTGTCTAGAGGTATCACAGTGCATACACCCAGTTATCTGCTGAACGACAGCCTGATTGCTTCCACGTTTTAGTAATTATGAATTAAGTTGAAATTGATATGCACAGGTTTGTGTGAGGACAATATTTTCAGTTTACTTGAGGAAAACCAAGGAGTGCAATTGTATCATACGCCAAGTATTGTTTAGTCTTGTAAACAAGTGACGAACTGTCTTCCGAAGTAGCTGTGTCCTTTTGCATTTCACCTACTGCGAATGAGGCTCCCGTTGCTGTACCTCCTTCCCCGGCCTGTGGTTGTGTTCGTGTTTTGGATTTTGGCTGTTCTAATAGGCATATGGGGGTACCCATCGCAGATTTAACTTGCAAAACCTTAATAATATGAGATCTTAAGCATCTTTTTATATACTTCTTTGCTTTCTGTGCATCTTCTTTGATGAGATACTTTTTCAATTCATTTGCCCACTTTTAACCACGTTTTTTGTTTCCTTATTGTTGAGTTTTGAGTTTGTCTTGAATGTGGTTTTGTAAAATGGGTCTTTTGCAAATATATTCCCTCAATCTTTCATTTATCTGTATTTCTTCTTATATGATTTGTCAGATTGTAAATTCAATGGAATTTGTCAAGTCCATCTGTTTTATCAAATTTATGATTTTCAAAATGTTACTAGTTTACCCTTTTGATGTTCGTCAGAACCATGGTTAAGTCCTTTCTTGCGTTTCTTACATAAAGTAATTTGTGTCGTCCAGTTGGTGGTCAGCTTATAATCCCCAGTTCAACTGAGTAAGCGTGGTGCTGGGTGTGGGAGGCCCACCTGGGGATTGTTGTCAGCAGCGTAAGAGGCAGAACTGGAGGAGAAGGAGGCTGTTGGGAGTGGAGAAAGGCTGTTGGAGCTGGTGGAAGCTGTTGGTTGTTTTGGAGGAGCTCGTCATGCTGGCTTCCCTGATGAGCTTGGCTGTTTTCATCCTCAGAGGAGCTCAGGACCTCGTTGGCGCTGAGAATGGCTTTGGTTCACTTTGGGGGAGCTCTGGCCTTCACTTTGAGCATTGCTTCCTGGCTCTCAGGGGAAGTTGGTGCACCGCTGGTCTCCAGGAGGAGCTTGCTGCATTGGCTTCCCTGATGGGAACTCGGTCATCTTGATCATCGGAGGAGCTCAGGACCTCACTGTTGCTGAGGATGGCTGTGCTACCTTTTGGGGGAGCTCCGGTTCTTCTGAGCATCACTTCCTGGCTCTAGTACAGATCCCTCAGACTGCTAGCACAGTTCCTTCATCCTGCTGGCACAGAATTGGTACCAGGAGAGTGGAGTTATTATTGTTGTAATGTTGCCTGGCCGTGTGACCTAAGAATCTTTGAAATTAATGTGGAAACGTTTTGAGAGACTGGCCAAACAGACAGCCCTTTTATACTGCAAACTATATTGGAGACTCTAATTGGAGCCTGGAAAATCAGAGTACTCATGGAAATGCTGCCGGCTGAGATGAAGCTCGGAAGGTTTCAGTTGAGAAGGACTGTGTTGGCTGCTGGATCCCAAGTAAATGTACTGTGCTTTGGCAGAAGTTGCTCTGCATTTTGCTTGCGTTTAGAGATATTGCCTGGTTGGAGAAACAAGTTTCAGTGTAGTCTATTGTTGGGATGGTGGCATGGTTACTGTTAAGAGCTTTTGGCCAGATGTATATTTATAATTAAGAGCAAAAACCCAGTAGTATGATATGAAACATTTGGCCAGAGAGCTGGCACTAACGGAGCTATGGGTTGCAAGGATGAAATAGAGGAAAACACGACTGCTCAGAACAGGACAATGAAAACATGAACTGAAAACTGTCACCCAAACATAAGGGTGTATTTGAATTGCTGCAGATCCTCACTTTTTAGTCTTGCCATGCGCTGTAAAAGTTGACAGGAAGTAAGGACTATGTTTGTAGGTTCTTTTAATGTTTTTATGTTGCTTTTAGGTATATGTTTATAGTCAGGTTAATCAATGAAAGTACTGTGTTTTAACCTTCAATTTGGGTCACCCTTTGAATATTGTGCTTTTGGTGCAGGAATGAGTGCACAAGAAGAGGGATTGTATAGATATGTAACTGTTATATTAATTTAGGGTTAAATAGAACAAGACATGTTAATTTTCACAAATCTGCCACTAGAGACTATGGATTAAGGAAATGTATATGGTTATCAAGTTGACCTGGGGTGGACTGTAGTGGACTGCTAACTGGTGATCAAATTATAACCCCCAGCTGAACTGAGTAAGCGTGGTGCTGGGTGCGGGAGACCTACCTAGGGATTGTTGCCAGCAGCGTAAGAGGCAGAACTGGAGAAGGAAAAGCAAAAGTCTCTGATCTTATGGACATTCTGTTTGATAGTATGTTAAGAACTGGCATATTATATGGAATTAATTAAGCCTGAGTGTGGCTATATTAATTTTAATCATAAAATTTCCCGCAATATTTTGAATTTCATTTGTCTTACATTCCTAGGTTTTAACATATCTTTTCTTACTCTGCCCTGGTAAAAGGTGTCTCACATGTGACTAGTAGAGTTGAAGATCTAATCAATGTTGGACTTGCTAGTAGCAGAGTGTGGGGTCTCCAAGGGTTGATACGCTGCTGAGAATGGCTTCCACCTCCTAGCGCAGCTGCTGGATCCTCTGGGTCTCCAGTGCACAGATGGCCACTGAAGATTCTTCTGCCTCTGATCCCAAAGAGCCCACTGGGGGCTCTTGTACCTCTGGTTTTGGAGCCTACCTCATAAATACCCTTATGTAACTATACGTAATTTTTTGTAGTAAAAGAAAGTTCCTATATATTTACTTCACACCTAATTCATATGAACTTTCGAGTCCCGATCAAAATATTCATAGGAAATATTCAGACTTTCTTTTGCAAAATAAAAAATGTACACATTTTAGCTATGGCTTTATAGCCAGATACATTCGGCAGGATATTCCAGCTTCACTTTTGATGACTATAAATATTCCTATTTACAGTAACACTATAAATAACGGTATATAGTAATATATACACATACTAGAGTACATAGTATATATAATAATAACACTATAGTAACACTACAGATATTCCTATTTATAGTGCATCTCAAACCTTGCTGATCCAAGCTTTACTCACCTCTGTAATTGACAGCAACTGTAGATTTTTCTCAAGGTCTCCTCCTGAGGTACTTCCAAGAAGTGCAGTGTAAATGTTTCTATTGGCCAGATACCTCCCAGGTACCGTTAGCTTGGGGGTTTATGTGAGTTCATTCTCCCTGTAAAGTCCTGAGGGGTGGAGTGATCTCGTATTAACTAGAGCTGGTACTGAAGCTTTGGGTGACAGCAGCGTCTGTCATTTCTCCTCACTGCCCGACTGGGTCCCCTGAGGCGTGATCAGGGTCCTTGTCACTGTCTTGAGCCAACAGGGAAATTCTCTTGTCTTATCAGATGATTTTTCCACTGCAGACTCTTTGTGCTAACAGTGCTTGAATACCTCTTTATATTTGAGTATAAATGTAGAAATGGATACTGATATTTTAAAAATATTTAACAATTGCAAATCAAGGTAACTGAAATATATCTATTTTCCTTCCTTGAAAAACATACCTTATAACAATTTCTTTTTTTTTTTTTTTTTTTTGGTGCTGGGAATTGAACACAGGACCTTGAGTTTGCCAGGTAGGCGCTGTGCCACTGAGCTATAGCCCAGCCCTATGCCTTGTAACAAACAAGTGGCACATGTTATAAAGTTTTGTGTTTTATTTTGTTTTGTTTTTTTGAGACAGGATCTCACTTTGTAGTACAGGCTGGCCTTGAACTCACTATGTAGCTCAAGGTGGCCTCAAACTCACAGTGATGCTCCTGCCTCGGCCTCCCAAGAGCTGGGATTACAGGCGTGTGCACCATGCCTGAGTACATGATGTGATTATTACATTGTGATTCTCAGACTCCAAGTGCAATGTTGGAAAGCACATGCTATTTTGAGAATTCTTTTACAACTGTGAAAAGAAACTAGAAAACAAATAGAGATCTAATACTTCCTAGAAACTGTATTTCACCATAAAAAGTCTATTTCAATCCTAACATCTTTGTTAACTTTCCAAGATCATTACTTTGCTTTTATATTAAGTTGCTCTGCTGCTCAAAATCCTCCCTCACTCTTGATCACTGTTTATGCCCAGTACTGGCAGTGTGGCACATTTGCTTAACTTCTGGATGTGGTCGTCTTTGATCCGGGGACAGAGCACAGGAGGTGTAGACTAGTGCTTCCATAGGTCTGAATGTAGGCATTTTGAAAATGGATCATTTCAGGTGATCGCTGCACTGTGCTAGCTCATAACCTGAGTCACCCAGACACTGGTGATTCTATAGTAATGCAGCTTTTGCTTTTGTTTGAGTTTGATAAATTCCACACTCCAGGCTGGGGTCTCTCCTGCCATGGCTCCTTCCTGCGTGGCCTTCTCCCTGACACAGGACGCTGACTACAGACTGATTTCACACTGCACGCTGAGCGCTTGGCCTTCCTTCCCACATCTGTGTCTTTATGTTCAGTCAGGCTCTGTTATTTCCCTGGATCCCTCAGTTTAATCCCAAGTGCTGACAATGTTCATCCAGAGTTGTGTCTAGGTTTGATTTGTTTCTCACTCTTCAACATTCTCTATTCCATACAAGAAAGAGATGTGCCTAGGTAGTGTAGTCAATGTTTCATGACTCACAGAAGTTTCTCAAGCATTGCCAGAGTGGACTTGTTGATTTGCCTAGAACATGGGGAAAATTTTGAACAGGTTGTGTTCCCTAACTCTAGTCAGCACCCTAGGTATTTTCTCTGAGCCTGAAAAAAATAGTCTCATATGTGAATTTCCCTGTAAGACTATAAAAGTAATATATTTAAAAATAAAATGACACATACTACCTTTGGTGCCTGAGCACAATATTAATTTCTTCACAGTCTAATCAATTCCACATAGGTAAACATTCAAATAATGCTCTTATTGCAGTATCAGTATTAATGAAGCAAGATTTTTTGGTATAAAAGGTTTGCAGAAAACCTTTGTATAAAGTTTTAGATGATTTTAGTATGCAGTGTTTGACCTTTGATTCACTGCAACTCACTTGGTAACATTTCTGGGTAAAAACTGCTTTTTTTTGTGAAAGCACCTACAAATAGACATTTCAGATATTAGAAATGTGTATGATAGGAGAAGAAGGGAACATATTTTTGCTAGGAAGTAAAAAGTGAAGTAATTTAAAAAATTGTCCTGAGTTTTTTAAAGTAACAGTTTAGAGTTCAACTCGTATTAAGCGAAAATATATAGAAATGAATCTACAGAGATAAATCTTCATGAAACCACTCATAAAAAAGTGACTACTGCAAGTATAATTGATGACTGCTTCTTTTAGAAGTCAAAATAATTTGCTGGATTTTAGAAACAATAAGTACACTTCCATCATTATCAGTTATCTACATTATAGAAGGTTTTTCTGGAATGAGAATATCAGAAGAGTAAACCAAATTAAATACGTGGGATGAATATATGGAAGAAAGTAGTAGAAGTGTAGACCAAATCAAGTATATTCACTTCACACTATAGAAGGCATAAGTGCTGTCCTTATTTGTTTCTTTATTTAACAATTAACAATATGTTCTTATTATCCATGGAATAAATAAGTAAATATATATATATATATATATATATATATATATATATATTTAAACATTGGTCTTGCTATGTTGCCCAAGATCATCTTGGCACTGCACACTGCTGCTACTGTACGTGGCCGACCCAGGACTGCTCCTAGCAAACAAGGAACACCTGATGAAGCGGTCGCTGACACTCCCAATCCTGTGTGCTTTCACAGTAAGTGGTATATGTACCGTTCTTGGCTTGGTAGAGCTTGTCTAATCCCCCTGCTGGATAGTTCTCCAAGTGTGGGCCAGGTGATGAGAATAGATATCTTTTAAAGCAGGCTGCTTCAGTCTGATTATTATGGTCTTCCCGAAGGAGCTTTGACAATATGACTATGATTATGGTAATTTTCAGCCCCAAATTTGCAATTACAGAAACAAATTTTTTTTTTAGGTTCTTTGTGAAACTCTGCTTTAGGCTAAATCTTGATTGAGACAATTTTATTTAGTAAGTTTATTATTCATTCCTTGTACGGAATCGCTCCAACTTTTTAAACTATACTGTACTTGGTATATTTCAAATAAAAATTTGGAAACATTTTCACTTCAAACATGCAGAAATATTATGCTACTTAAAATATTTTCCATAGTACTTAAATCTAAAATATATATAAATTAAAACATTCAGCATTTGAAATTCAGCCTTTAAAATTTTAACAGCTTAAGTTATAATTGTCATAAAATAAGCTACAGATAAAATGTACAACTTTAAATATTTTGAAATATGTATACCCTGTGTATATACTACAATAAGAAATGAACATACCATCACCACCAAAATTTTCTCATACGCCCTACACAATCCTTTCTTCCTTTCCAGGCATCAATTGATCTGCTTTCTTTCATTGTAGATTTAATCCATATTTTGTAGAAATTTGCAAAACTATAATTATACAGTATATACACTTTTTTGTCTAGCTGCTTTCATTCAACATAACTACTTTAAGAATCATCTAAGCTGTTGGGACCATGAATTTTTAATGCTAAGTAGTATTCTGTTTTATGAATATACAATAATTTTTCCATCCACCCTGTTCATGGACATTTAAGTTAATTTTATAATTACCAATAGAGTTCATATGAACATTCATGTAACTTTAAACAAAAGTATAGCAGCAATAGTATCAAAGAAAGAAAGTAAATGTAACAAAAGATAAGAATTATCATAGAGTACTGAAGAACTAAATGTATATTTTAAATATAAAGTTATATAAATTTGACATATATTTTCACTTGTGGAAATCCATAGCACAGGAATGGTTGGGTCATATGGCAGGTGCATACTTGTTCTTAAAGAAAACAGCTGAACTGTTTCCTAAAAGTATTGCATCTTATATCTTTATTGTAAGATATTAGAGTCTCACTTTTTCAACATCTTTGCCAACACATGAATGGTCGGTCAATTTAATTCTAGTTATTTAACAAGTAAATAGTAGTATGTCATTATAGTTTTTATTTGCATTTATCAAAGCTGGAGGAATGATAGATATCAAATAGTAAGTATGTAAAGGCAAATTATTTCATAAAATTCAATTTCTAAGGGGAATGTTTAAACAGTAAAATCTTAGGCCTAAAATGTTAACTGGATGGGAATAAAATTTTATAGATGTTATTTTATAGTGCTCTGTATTTGGAACATACGTTGTACAGAGGAAACTGCAACATTGCAAGTAACTTTTTAAAATTATTCATAGTGACAAGGAAACACCAATGAAAGGTCAAAATAGATTCTCATGAAATTGTACTTAATAAGGACAATGATGATGATTTTCAAATATACGTAAGTGACTTAAATAAAAATACTTGTATACCCAGAAGGCACTTTTTAAATCTAATATTTTATGATATCCTCTCTGCTGTCTTACTCTGATAATTACTGAGTTTAACTTTGTGTGTGTGTATTACTTATTTTGTACAATAGTTCTAATCTCAGTGATGTCTCAATTTATCGATATCTTTAATAACTACTATTGTGTATTGTATTTCAAAAGTGCTCAATAATATCTGTTAGCTAAATTAATTAAATCCAGAAATAGGACTCTTGTTTATTTTAAAGAGAGTAGTAAATGAGAAAAAAAAAGAACACTAGCAGCATACCAACATTAGAAACAAACAAAACAAAGCAAGAACATTAAAAGTGATACAGGGTTTCAAGACAAAATGATAGCAATTGACAGTGGTTGTTATATTACATATTGTTCTCTTCCAACTGCATTGCTCAGATTACCAGATGGAAGAATGGAAGATTGTTCAAACCGTTAAAGAGAATAAAAAATAATTATTAGGTAAAACATTAGCGATAATACAGTTTCACTAGAAAAGATGGTAGGAATCCACCATGTTTGTTCCATTTCATACTGTTGTCTTCAAATCAGTTGCTGAGATTACCAGATATAAGCATGCAAAATTAGTCACAACATAAACAATTTTAAGCATTAACTGTTCCTTTCCCTATACCATCAGACATCAGCAGTACGGTTATCCCAGCTCGCTCCCCTCTCTCTCTATATAATATTGCCTGCCATCGTTCTTTTTTCTTCTTTCCCTCATCCCAGTTGTTCCTTCCTTTGAGCTATTTCTTTACCTTTCCTATCATCTATTGTACATTTGAATTTTAGTTATTCTTTCAAGTTCCTACACTAAGGAGATAATATGATGTTTACACATGTGGGTCAGTTGTGGTTTATACATGGTATCAACTTGGGTAGTCTAGAGCTTTGGCTGAGTGATTCAGCAGGAAGCCCAGCTGCTTACTTTGTACACATCCTGAGCCTGTAAAGGAGGAGGGCATGGAGACTGTGTGAGAGCTACACGCCCCCTGGGTGGGGGTAGGCTGTTTACAAGGTAAGGGAGAAAAAGAGGCTGCTTGCAGCCATTCCTCCCTTTTGCTGGTTGTTTTTGCTGTGTTCTGCCATCATGAACGTTTGCCCTCTGCCATCCATGTGCCACTCTGCCTCTGAGCCAGCCAAGTATGGACTGAAACCTCCACAAACTATAAGATAAATAAACCTTTCCTTCCTTCATTTTGAGGTTTGGATATTTTGTCTTAGCAATGAGAGAAAAGTAATGACAGAATTTGGTACCAGAGGAGTGGGGTCACTGTTGTGACTATACCTGACCATGTAGTTCAAGAGCCTTTGGAAATTGCTGTGGGAAGTGTTTGGAAAGATTTGGAAATGTCGTCTGAAAGAATAGAGCTGGAAGGCCTTCAGCTGTTCTATACGGGAGATTCTGGTCTGAGTTCGGAAGACCAGAATGTTGATAGAAATCCTACTAGTAAAGACCAAGTACAGGAGATTTCTGTTGGGAAGCACTACATTGATTGTTGGACTCCAGATGATGTATGTTATGGCTTGGCAGAAAGTTTGTCTGTATTTTGCTCATGTCCAGAGACTTTGCCTAAGACTGAGATTAAGGGCAGCAGTGAACTGATTAATCTGGCAAAAGAAATTTCAAGGCAGTCGAATGTTGGGCAAGTGACATGGCTATTGTTGGGGGCTTTCAGCCAGATCTGTATTGAGAATCAAGAGCAAAGAGCCCAGCAGGATGATTTAAAATGTTGTTTGAGTTTGGCCTGAAAGGAAGCTCCAGTAAAGCTGTGGGCTGCAAAGGTAAGGCTGAGGAGATCTCTATTTCTGAGAAGGAACAAGAGAATGGAAAAGATGCCTTGAGAGCATCACAAGAAGCAGCAAGTCTCCATCCTTTGCAGTGTCAAAACTGTAAAGATGAGAGACCTTGCCTTGAGAAGGAAGCTGCAGAGAGCCATGTTTCCGAATGGCAGCAACATAAAAAATTTGTTCCTCAGAATTGGATTCAGAGTGCCCAGCGATCCAGACACTGAACCCCGATAGCCAAGAGAGAGGAAAGTTTGGCTATTGCTCTGGGTGGCAGCAGACCTTGGCATCATCCATGTGGCCCTGGCTTTAGGTGCATGGAGAATGCAAGAGTTCTGAGGTTAAGGAGGCTTCCACCCATATTTAAGAAAGTCTGCGAGGCCAGGCACTGTGCCCCTGAGAGGGCAGTGTGTGAAGCTGTGAGTGTGAAGCAAAAGGTGCCCTGGAGACCTCTGAAGTTTAGAAAAGCCAGGACCGTGGATCATCTGAGGAAAGCTGCAAGGAGGGAGCAAAGCAAGCCTAAGAGAGAAGCTATGGAGGCTGTAACCACGAGAAGTGCCATAGGGTTGGTCTCATGCAAGGCCTTTGGAGCTCACAATGTGCCACAAGTTGCTTCAGATGCTGGATGTGGAATTATAGGACATAATGTTAGCACCGCTGGATTTTGTACTTACTTTGGTCCCAATGCTCTATATTCCCCTGTTGGTACCTTTTGGAATGGTAATGTTTATTTTGTGCCATGGAGTGTTGCAAGTGTTTAACTTTTCATTTGTTCAGGAGCCATAGCTAGGAGTTTGCTTTACATGGTTGGAGGAGACTTGGGACTTGGACTTTTCAGGAATGCTGAAACTGTGGACTTTGGCAATGCTTGCAGATGAACTAAATGCTTTTCGCATAAAGGGATGTACAAGAGTCTTGGTTTAAAGAAATGTGCCTGGTTGCCAAGTTGACAAGGGGTGGATTGTTATGGTTTATACATTGTATCAACTTGGGGAGTCTAGCGGTTTGGCTGAGTGGCTCAGCAGGAAGCCCAGGTGCTTACTTTTACACATCCTGAGTCTGTGGAAGAGGAGGACATGGAGATTGTGTGAGAGCTACATGCCCCCTGGGTGGGGGTAGCCTGTTATGTAAGGGAAGGAAAGAGGCTGCTTGCAGCCATTCCTCCCTTTTGCTGGTTGTTTTTACTGTGTTCTGCTATCATGAACTTTCGCCCTCTGCTATGTGCCACTCTGCCTCTGAACCAGCCAAGTATGGACTGAGACCTCCACGAACTGTAAGCTAAATAAATCTTTCCTTCCTTTATTTTGGGGTTTGGGTATTTTGTCTCAGCAATGAGAGAAATATAACCAAGACAGGGTCCAATTTATTTCACTTATGTATGGTCTCTAGCTGCATCCATTTACATACAAAATCCTTGAGTTTTTGTTTTTGTAGCTGAGTTTATACTCCATTGTATAAAAATACCACATCTTTTTTATCCACCCCTCAGTTGATGGGCATTTGGGCTGTTTCCAAGATTTAGCTTTAATAAATTGTACTGCTATAAACATGGGTGCACATATATTGCTGTAGTATGATGTTTTTGATTCTTCTGGAAAAATACCTGGAAGGGGAATAGCTGTGTTAAGTGGGACTTCCAATCCTAGTTTTGTGAGGAATCTCCACACTGATTTCCACAGTGGTTTCACAAATCTACACTCCCACCATCAGAGGAGAAGTGTTCCTTTCTCCCCACAACCTCTCCAGTATTTGTTACTGGTTGATTTCTTGATGATAGACATTCTTTCTGGGGTGAGATGGACTTTCAGTGTTTAATTTGCATTTGTCCAATAACTAATGATGTTGAAAATATTTTTTATATATTTATTGATCTTTAGTGTTTCTTCATTTGAGAAGTGTATATTCATCTTAGATGCCTATTTTTGGATTGGGTCTTTGAATTTGGGGGGGCCTGATTTTTTTTTTTAAATTCTTTATACATCCTAGATAGTAGTCCTTTGTCTGAGGGGCAGTCGGCTAAATTTTTTTCCAAATTCGTGGGTTTTCTTTTTACTCTATTGGTGATTTATTTTGTTTTGCAGAAACTTTTCAGTAAGATGAGATCCCAGTTGTTGATTCTTTGAAGGATTTCCCATGCTTTTTGGAATTTGTTCATGAACTCTCTGCCTACCCCTATGTCTTCAAGATTTGTACCTACTTTCTCTTCCAATAAATTTAGTGTTTCTGTTTTAATATTTAGATCTTTGATCCATTTTGACTTTAGTTTAGTGCATGGTGAAAGACATGGGCCTAGTTTTAGTCTTTGGTATGTGGAAAACCAATTTTTCCAGTACCATTTATTAAAGAGGCTATCTTTCTTCTGGTGAACATGTTTGACCCTTTGTCAAGGATAAGGTGATTGAGTGTGTTTGTAGTTGTGTCTGTATCTTCTAATCTGTTCCATTGATCTTCAGGTCTGTTTTTGTGCCAGCACCATGCTGATTTTATCACAGTAGTTTTGTGATATAATTTCAAGTCAGGAATTGTGATGTCTCCTGCCTTTCATTTGTTTCCCAGGCCTCTTCTGGTTCCAGATGAACTTTAGGAATGTTTTCTCTAGATCTGTGAGGTGTACTATTGGTCTTGTAGTTGAGGTTGCATTGAATCTATACAAAAATTTGGGAGTGTGGCCATTTTCACAATTTTGGTTCTTTCTATCCATGAGAAAGAATTATCTTTCCATTTTCTGATATCCTCTTTCATTTCTTTTTTCAGAGCACTATAATTTTCACTGTGTAGATCTTTTACTTTTGTTACATTAATTCCTAAGTATTTCATCTTTTTAGATGATATTGTGAAAAGTGTAGTTTCCCTAATTTCTCTCTCAGTCTGTTTGTTGCTTGTGTACAGGAATGCTATTGATTTTTGGATGTTAACTTTGTATCTAGCTACACTACTGAATTTGGTTTTTAAATCTGTATGCCTTTGGATGGAGTTTTGGGGGTCTTCTATGTAGAGTATCATGTTATCTGTGAATTATGATAATTTCACTTGTTCCTTTCTTATCCTTATTCCTTTTATTTCTCTCTCTTGTCTAATTGATCTAGCTAATATTTCCAGAACTATATTTAATAGGAGTGGTGACAGTGGACAGCCTTGTCTTCTTCCTTATTTTAAAGTGAAAACTTTATATTTTTGACCATTTAGTGTGATGTTAGCCATTGTTTTTATCATAGATGGCTTTGATCAGCTTGAGGTGAAGGCCATCTATTCCTATATTCTGTAGCATTTTTATCATGAGTGTTGGACTTTGTCGAAGGTTTTTTCTGCATTGATGGAGATGATCATGTGATTTTTATCTTTAGCTCTATTGACATGGTATTTTACCTTAATTGATTTGTGTATATTGAACCATCCCTGCATTCCTGGGATGAATCCCACTTTTTGATGGTGTATAATCTTCTTGATGATTTGTTTATTTTGTTTGCTAGTATTTTATTGAGAATTTTTGCATCTATATTCATTAGGGGGATTGGTGTGTAGTTCTCTTTTTTGGTTGATTCTTTCTCTGGTTTTGATATCAGGATAATACTTGCCTCCAGGAATGAGTTGGGAAGAATTCCTTTCCTTTCAATTTCATTAAAGAGTTTGAGAAGAATTGGTTCTATATCTCTAAATTTCTCGTAAAATTCAGCTGTGATTCCATCAAGACCTGGGATTTTCCTCATTGGCAAGTTTTTTATTAAATTCTCAATTTCATTGGCTGATAATGCATGATTTTTATGCCTTCTTCATTCTGCTTTGGTAATTCATATGTAACTAGAAATCTGTACACAGAAATAGCATACTTTAAATGGAAATGTAAAGGTATAAATATGTTTTTGAAAGTGTTTTTGCTTAGCTTTTGTGTAGAATGAATAATGATTCTTGCTGGTGATCTCTATCACTGATTTCCTTGAAGGCTGAAGCATATGTGGGCACTCTTCACTACCATGAATTAGTTTTGTTGATCTTTGTAGTCTTTCATTTTATGGTCATGTAAATTATTGTTTGGCTATCTTGTGTAGGTTCTTACTCACCCTAGAAGAGAGGAGATGCCCTTCTACTGATAGTCCCTAAATGGGTTGTACTATTTGACAGCTACACTGAAATCAATTAAGAGTGAAAATCAAGGAGGTCTATTTTATCATTTAACTTTATGAGGTGGTCATAATTAGTTTTGTTGCATGTGTTTGGGAAAACATGGCTGAAAGAAACAATAACTGGGCCTGAAAGTGCTGTTTGCTCTTCTGCTCCATTTGACAAGGGTGACATAAGTTTGCATGAGTGTAAGGATCACAGAGAGAAGAAATTTCCTAGATTTGTGTTCCCACGTAGAAAATACTTGAAACAACCAGGTAGATTATACATGCTTGTGAGATATTAACTATTGTTTTCTAAATAAAGTTTGTTTTTTTTTTTTGGCGGTACTGGGGATTGAACTCAGGACCCTGTGCTTGCTAGGCAGGCGCTTATTCCACTGAGCTATATCCCCAGCTCCTCTAAATAAAGTTTCAACACTACTTTTTAGTTGCATTTTTGCTCAAGGTAGAATTGAACACAAAATCTTTACTTTTCTGATTTATGGGTTTCATGGCACTGGTTCTCACACTGGTCTGCCATTGGGTGGAAAACCCTGGGCAGTTTATGTGAATGTTCTTCGCATGTGCTCTAGCCCCACTCTTTCTGATTCAACTGAAACAGAGAGTGGCACTGTGATTATGCACAGATTTCTTTTTTTTTTTGGCAGTACCAGGGATCAAACTCAGGACCTTGCGCTTGCCAGGCAGGCGCTTATTCCACTGAGCTATATCCCCAGCCCTATGCACAGATTTCTAAGCAATTCTGATGCTCAGAAAGATTTGAGAACAGCTGTATGAATGTATTTCTTCCATTTCAAGGAACAAAATCCTAATTGTTGTTTTTACTGTTTTTTTTCCTTTAGTGTCAGGAAACTCACCGCAGAAAAATCAAATTCAGTAACTCAGATATATCATGCTTCTATGTCCTACTTTATTTCTGTCTCAGGCTCCCAAATTGCCAGTTTTCATGTCTCTTGATGTGACTTTGCCTTGCTCCTGAGCTACATTTACAGTCTATGTGGGCTTTCTATTCATTACATTTACATCTTAGTATTATTACATGTTCCTGTAGACAGTCACCACAAATGTAGACCTTAACGCAATCCTTCCTTATTGATTCCTTGTTCTGTGAGTCAGAAGTCAGGACATGTAGTAGCTGGATCACATGCTGAAATTCTCACATGGGTGAAAGAAAGATGTCAACTAGGATGAGCTCTTACCTGGGTGTTATGGTGGATAATTTATTTGTGAGCTCACCCTTACCTTGCTGGCACTTTCTTCTGGTAGCAGGGCTGAAGTCCTCCTTTTCCTGCTGGTATCTGTTCTCAGTCTACAACTTGGATTTGTTCTGTCTTCTATTCAGCAGGAACACACTTTCCTCACTTGAAATCATAGTCCTGTGACGGGCCGGTTTACACCGTCAGTCAATGAAGACATGTGCTGCTCTCCTGGACCCCTCCCTCCGAGCCTTCGGCCATCTCTATAGTTTCTGTTGTCTGTTTCCCAAAGGCCCTGGCCCTTAGATTCTAAGAGAAGAGTTGGATAATTTGTTAAAGGCTCCATTTGGTCCAACACTAGATAAGAATGGAATAAAATGTCCTAAAGGCTTTCTTTATACTCCCAGTAGGGAGTAAGTTCCTTTATCTTAATTGTCCACTCACTCTCTAGTTTGACTTTGGACTTTTGTGTCCTCTGCAAAGAAACTTTATTACCAGAGGGAAGACTCTCTTGCTGCAGGAAATATATTGAAAACTTCATTTTCTTAAAAAAGCATTTTGAAAGCATTCCAAGTGAAACAGATCATGAACATTATGGTCTACCAAGGTAGAGGCTGTGAATAAAGATGAAGATTTCTTATGCTGGAAAATGACACTGATTAAATATACATCAAGGGAGATTTTGTGAATATTTTGGCCCAGTTGCAGGCATAGGTCCAGCTATCAATTTTCCTTATAGTCTGACAGTCTTATTGTTACCCAGTGTTAACAATGCAAGATGAAAAATATGCTGTAGGAGAGTTTATTACTGTGAGCCAGATGGTCATATATTTCCGCTTTTATTTCTGATACATGTTTACTACTTTGTCCATATGCATTTTCAAATAAAGAAGACCACATTAAATTCTGGTTGCCTTCTCTAAAACATATAGTTCCTTTGTAGAAATCTGCTGTAATCAATACCATGCCTCATTGCAAATATTATTTTGTTTTACAACTTAGAAATGGTAACATTATTTTCTATGACAGTATCCATATGGTGTGATGCCTATAGCTGATATCTACCATGCTCTGCTTCTAGATAGTTTTAGCCATTAAGCTCATTCTAACTTTACAAACAATTTTCTATCAGTGAGCCACAGATGTCTTGCCTTTTTACTTGTCCCTAGACCTTGGAGCAGATCTTGAAGCTATGTACACATCTCCAATATTCCTGTAAGCATCTTAATAGATCACGCTTCTGTGGTTGAGAGTACAGGTGTGCACTCTTAAGCGTTTCAGCTCCAGCACAGGTACTAAAGGAAAATCTTGCTACTGGCATTTCTACCTCAAATGTTCCTTTTGTGGCTCTCAATATATTTTTCCTCTACATATTTTTAAGAAAGCAATTGTTTTAGATTTGCCCTGATAGTTTCATAAATATCTTAATTTATGATCCATTCAGTTTTACTATTGGAATTTCTGGATTAATGATTTCTTCTACATCTTATTCATAGCAAATAAAGAAGTGAAATGCTGTATGTCCCCTATGTCCAGTTAATCTTCATCTATTTATATTTCCCATGGCTTAATAACTTTTGCTGCAACAGAAATTCATATAGCTTGAATTACTTGATACTGAAAACATTGAGTTTTCATACACATTTTCTCAAAGAGCTGGAAAAGTAAAAAGAAAGAGAAAAAATGATAAATGATTTAAGATCATTAGCATAGCACTAGGGTTGTCCCTTTCCAGCCCTTGAGTATTTCCAGGAAAGTAATATAGAAGGTGAGTGAAGCTGGATATGTGGATCCAAATGTAACAAGAACAGATGCAGCTAAGGGGAGGCCTGAATTCAGAAAATAAGGAAGGATTCACTTTTGTAAAACTTGTAAAATAAAGTTGAATTGGCAAGCAGTCAATTTTTAAAAAAATTTTTATTTTTTTAAAAGTATAAAAACAAACAAATAAAAACAACAACAACAACACAAAAAGGAAAACATTAACAGAAAGACATGAAGCAGCACAAGAGCAATACAATCAAAATTGAATTACAGACACAGTGACAGGGAATCACCAATGGTTGCTGCACCACACATTGATAACTTCAAAGTGCATGTTTTTGAGATCACATATAGACATACAATTTTGATCAAACAGTCATGAACTGTTCCTTACCATAAAGCGACACAGGTCAACAGTGGCACCAGATTAGCCATCCTGCATATACACACGTAGGTACATATCTGTCCCTTTCCTCCTCTCCTCATCCCACCAGCTCCCTACCTTTGAGCAGATTCCCTTCACACCCCCCAATCCACATTCCCATCTTCAGATTCATACACCAGTGATACAATATGCTGCCTGCACATGAACCTCTGGTTTATTTCACTTATGAGTATGGTGTCCAATTGTGACCATTTGCCTACAAAGGCCCCAAATCCATCCCTCTTCACAGCTGAGTAATATCCCATTATATAAAAATGCCACATTTTAAAAAATTCAGTCCTCTGTGGATGGACATTTGGGTTGGCAAGCGGTCAATTGTAAACTGTATTACGTTTTCCAACCTTCAGTTATTTTCATTTAAGATTGAAATTTAAATATGAATGAAATTAAATTTCTTTTAATTATAGTTTTCCTTGTTTAATAAAATAAAAATATTTGTGTTTTGTTGCTATGTGAAAGAAACTGGCTTATAAACAAGTACTTGAATTGTAAGTGGAGTGGTCACTGGGCTTGGGAAGAATTGGTGATAGTGATAGCAGGATGTTTGGAGTTTTCTAAAAATGCTGAAGAGTCAGCAAATCAAGGAACTGCTGGGCAAAGATGATATTTAAATATTAGACTGTTTGGGTCCCAATGCCAGTACCACAGGTCTGGCAGAATTTGGGCAGGGTTGGGAACAGAGGTGGTGCTGAGAATACAGCGGAAAGAATGACTTGAAGAAGCACTCAGACGCCAATGGGTGTTTCAATATCATGTTTCTTAGCCAGAGGGTGATTAGAATCAGACTGCCTGGATGGAAATACTGTCCTCCTACTTACTGCATGTGTGGCGTTGATTAACGAACCTTTAGAGTATTTTCTTTCTTTTTTTTCTGTCTTTTTTTGGTGGGTACTTGGAATTGAACTGAGGACCTTGCGCCTGTCAGGCAAGTGCTTGTGCTGCTGAACTATATCCCCAGACCTTGATTTCTCATATATATATATTTGGAAAAATTATGGTAACTGTCATTTAGATGTTTTGTGAGGATTGAGTAATTTAAATGATGTAAAATGCTTAGCAAATTATATAAAATACTATGTGTCTTATAGATGTTACTTTTATTGTTATTGAGAATGAATGAAGTTAAATGAACAGTGTGTTTTGGACATACTTATTCAATATTTTTAACAGCACATATAACGTGGGATATATGCATTGTCCCTTGATGAATGAGGCAATATATTTATAGATAGGAAAATAATGTGTGCAGGCTTATAACTTGGAGTAAGTAGATAAGGATTAAAAAATAATATATCTGTGACTTTCTGATAGTATATCATTTTATTTTCACTATTCAGATTAAGTACAGTATCAAACATCTCAGGAAAATCCATGCGAGAGAAATTCTTCTGAATAAAGAGGAGAGAGATGATATTTTTTGTCCTGAAAAAGTTCAATGCATTTTAGCTGTTTTGGGTGAAATTTAACATACCTTCCTGTTTAAAATTCAGAAAAAATTAAGTATAAAAAGAATGCATCTGAATATAAAAAGGCTGTATGTGACAGACCTATAGCTACATGATACTGAGTAGGGAAATGCTGAAACCTTTTTGACTAAGAGCTGGAGCATGGAAAGAATGTCTACTTTCACAGCACAACAAAACAAAACAACACAAAACAAAGCAAAACAAAACAGAAACACAGACCAATAGACCCTATAAGTAAAGCTACACACATACAGCCAACTATTTTTTGACAAAGGTGCAAAGAGCACAAATTGAAGAAAAATGTCTTTTGAATAAATAGTGCTGGACAAATGTGTCCCCACATGCAAAATAATGAAAATGGACTGTTCTCCCCATTATAAAAATCAACTAGGCTCTCAGTGGAAACGATTAGACTTAAATGTGATATATGAAATGATGAAATAACCAGAAGAAAACAGGGGAAAATTTTCAGGATATTGGAATGGACAAGGAAATATTTGGACAAAAAGTTCAAAGCACAAGAAATAGCAGTAAGTCTAGATAAATGGGATTAAACCAAGATAAAATGTTTCTTTACAGCTATGGAAACATGATGTAAAGAAACAAAGTATAGAATGGGAGGGAATATTTGCAATTATATGTCTGATAAATGGTTGCTATTCAGAATACATAAGGAATTCAAGAAACTCAGCAGAAAAAAGAAAACCGAAAAAATAAGACCACCTAATTAATGAATTGGTAATTGTTATGATTTACATCCAAAATGGCTCCCAAAGGGTCATGCATTTGGGACATGATTGGATAGTGGAGGCCTCAGAGGAGGTCGGGTTAGAAGGGATGGTCTTGTTGGGAGAAATGGGTCATGGTGGCTGTGATCCTGCAGGATATCTCTTCCTTTCTGAGTCTTCTCTTGACTCTGCTTCCTGTCTGCCGTGAGATGATAGTTCCTCTGCCAGGAATTTCCTCCATGCCTTTCTGCTTTGGAACAGACCAACAGTGGACTAAAATACCATATCAAAATAAACATCTTTTCTTTTAAATTGTGGATATTGGGTATTGTGTCTCAGTGATGTGGAAGTGAAGCAGCAATATAACTAAATAGACTTCTTTCATAAGAATAAAAACAAACAGCCAACAGGCATGTGAAAGAAATGCTTAAAATTATTAATCATTAGAGATCTACCAGTGAAAACAACAAGAAAATATGTAGACAAAAGGGAATATTTGCCTTCGTTGGAGGGAATGTAAAACTGTATTGTCATTTTGGAAAGCAATATGGAATTATCTCAGAAAATCAAAAATACTACAGCTGTGGGATCCAAGAAATGCTTGTGAAACAATAAAAATTAAATCAATGTATTGAAAAGGCATCTGCACTTTCAAATTTATTGCAGCACCATATGCAGCAGTCTAGAGGTAGAAGCAACATTTGTGTCCATTCCATCAACTAATGACTGGGCAGAGAAAATGAGTGTGTATATGAATTCGAATACTATTCAGCCATACATTCATTTTGACATGAATGGAGATCAATTTCCAAGGGAAATAAACCATGCACAGAAAGACAAATATTGTGTGATTGCACTCATGTATGGTGACTAACAAAGTTAATCTTAGACATTGAGGGTAGAATGGTGGTTATCAGATGCTGGAGAAAAGAAAGAAAACGTTGATCACTGGGTGCTAAATTGTAGGTAGCGGGGCAAGTAGTTCCAACATGCTCTAGTAAAGTAGGGTGAGTATAGACAACACTTTGTGTTGTGTCTCAAAAAGCTCAATGAAAGGATTTGGGAGGTTCCAAATACAAGAGAAATCCTTCAACTTTGCTTAACTTCATTTATCAATTCCAATAGTTTCTTTTGTGGTGGAGCCACTGGAGTTTTCTATATATAAGATCACATCACATTCAATGACTTTTTCCTTCCTACCTTCGTTTCTTTCTCTTATCTGATTGCTCTGACTAGTACTTCATCAGTGTGATGAAAAGATGTGGTAAGAGAGAGACACATTTGCATTGATGTAAATGTTGTGCAGTGCCTACATGTATTGAAACATCATATGGTACTCTATTAATGTGGGAGACTTTTATGAGTTTATGTATCTGTTAAAAATAAACTTAATTACATAGGAAAATAAAATTTTCCCTGACTATAAGTTTAGCTGTGTGTTTCAAGATTAACATCTTACATTTTCATCATAAATTAAAAATATTTTTACTTATGATATCTCGTTTGACTAGTGTTTAGAAGTTAGAAAGTTTTTCTGGCACTGTAATACTTCTGTGGGCAAAAATGCTAATCTAATGATTCAAATAGTTTGAACTTTGTTAAGATTTTTTTATGGCCCATATGGTTGATTTTTAAAAAAATGTTTATTTTAAAAGAAGATGCTTTTCCTATTGTCTAGGATATTCTATACCTATTAATAAGGGTTGTTTTGTTGCCATTCTTTTACATTTTTATTACTAATCAACCTTTTTTCAGCTAAAGAGAAAATAATTTTAGTTCTCACAAATATTGAGCCTTAATTAATATCTCCTTTTAGTTTTGTTTATTTTTGCTGAATAGACTTAGTAGATCAATAAAGATTAAGAATTTTTATTATCAAGAAAAAAGAATTTTTATTATCTTCCAGCCCAGTTGTAAGACATAAAAATATATCTTAAATTTTTTGAATTGCCATAATTATCTCTGATAATGTATATAATTTACTTTATTTCATATCAGTATACATATACATATTTTTAGTGAATGTTTGACTTTTTACTTTTACTATACTTTCAACTTTTACTTAGGATTATATCTAAATGTGCTTATGAGTTGCTTATAATTATTCATACAAGCTAGATATTTTTCTTTCAGTTGGAATTTGTAGTTTATTTTCTTCTAATAGAACTGCAGATATGTTTGTCTCATATGTTATCTATTATTTACTTTCTTCTTTTTTGTCCTCTTTGAATTAAAAAATTCATATATTTTATTATTTAATCTTTTTCCATCTCTTTCCACAAAATTAACTGTTACACCTGGATTTCCCACTATTCTTTCAGAAGTTACTTTAGAGCTTCCAATGTGCATTTTTAACCTAATATTATCTACTGTACATTATCATTCTTCTTTCCCGAAATTATGAGGACCTGTGAACATTTAAGCCTTATTTATTGTTTTACCATCTGCCATGAAGAAAAATCTACTTACTCTTTTGGTGATGTTCCTCCTGCTCTTCTGAACAGGTCTCTAATTTGAGACATGGAATCTAATAAACAGAAACATCAATTCAAATATAAGTTCATATTATGTATACACATAAGCTCTTTGTCATACTTTACTGCCGCCCATATCTATATTTTATACTTCAGATCATTTATTTTAGTATCAAAGATATCTGAGAGAGGCAGAATCACTGAGGGAGAATATTGCAGGAACATTCAAAGAGAATATCACTGTTTTCTAATGCTATCATTATTCTATGCATGGCAGGGTCAAAGACAGAGGAATGTATTATTTTTAGAGGAAGTTTGAAAAGGTTTGATTCTTCACTCACACAAAGAAAAAGTTTGAACTACCTTACAGGCTAGCCCCAGAGGGAAAACTTTGCAAACATGAAATCATTTACTTTGGGTCAAGTGACATACCCCACACCATAGATTTCGTGCGTCATTGTTCACAGTCGCTGAAAGTTGTGAACTCATTGGAAAATAAACAGTGATTTCCTAGCTCTAAGAATATTTCTATTCTGATAAACATTTTCTAAATTTTAAAATGGTAGATCAGTAGGGGAGGAAAAACTGCAAAGTTTTTCGAAGTCCTAATGTTTGTGTCTCAGTAATAGCAACAAATGCCTAGACAATTTGAACTAAAGACAGAAAAAATAGGCCCTAGAGCTTTGCCTTTAGGTTTGTGCTGCTGTTGTTTGTGTAGCTAGTGTGTACCATCTGCTTTTGCTTGTTTCCTTATTTCTACAGGCTTCTTATTGATGTGGGGAATACCACGAAGCAGGCTTTTCTTTTCCCTTCTACCATGGCTGAGGTTTTCTTCCCGCTGGATAAGCCACTTGCCTAGCTCAGCTGTATACACATTAGTACTTGCTTGGACACTTCTGGTTTGAATAGTAAGCCATAAGACTTTATATTTATAAATTCTTTGGACATGGTACCTTTGTTTAATTATACTACACATTTAAAATTTTTAGGAAATAGTATTACGATGAAATTAATATAACTAATACTCTGTTGTAGTTTGGACACATATCAGGCCCAGCCCTCAAAGGCTGTCAGTGGAAAACATGAGGTCAGTGAGACAAAGTAAGGGGCTGAGTCTCTTAGGGGGCTCCTGTGTTTCAAATGTGTTAATGGAACTGTCCAGGTGGAAACTAGAGGTGGCATATCTGTGCCTTCTCTCTAACTGTCCCTGAATCTCTTTTGCAGGATTCTGAATTACATCTGAAGATTTATTTTAAAAAGTTTGTAGTTAAAATCCTTTCTTGATGTATCATTATAAAATGTGAACTATTTTTATATAAAACATAGAAAATTATTTGAAATCATCAGTTACTTATAAAAATGTTTTCTGTTCTATTGCATGAAGGTTATGCAAAAACAATTTAATACAGAAGCAATTATGTGAGTTAAAACTCTAAAAATAAGCATCTGTTTTTATCTCAAACTTACTTATTTGCTAAGAATCAAGACAGATCAGACTGAAAGACTATTCTTGTAGACTATGAAAAGAATTACTTTTGATCCAAAGGGAGTGGCTCAATTTTAATAAAAATTAAAATTAGAATAAACTTGTTCTATGTTTTGGATACGTCTTGTTGGAGAGACAATAAAGGACATGTGTAAGTCAGAAAGTGTGTTTAAGTTGCGCATATTCTCTAATATTTTATTTGAATAGACAACTGCAAGGCAGAAGAGCAGTATTTTAACATCCACTAGTCCCGGCGATACATTGTCATCTCACCTGGTGTCACAGGCTTTCTTCCATAGTAGATGATCCTCATTTACAGACGTTTGCAGCCCAGTCTGGTCGCTAGCTGACTAAATATAATCACATATAAACAAAGTGTGCAGAACCAGCAAGGGAATTTTCTTACATTTCATGTTCCATTGTTGAATATTTTCCTACTGTGGCTTCTGTAATATAATTGAAGTCATGGCTGCTAAGTTTGGCAACAGGAAGGTCATTTGAGATTTTGAACACGAAATATTTAGAGATGAACATTTTCTTTTAAAATGTATATGAAGCTAAATGATATAAGCTTTAAACAAACTCTCAATAATATGTACATTTATGTTTTTATGTTAAAGAAAAAAGAACAAACACAAAATAGCCAAAACAAAGACAAAAACAAAACAACATAAAAACACTAGAAATGATATAGAATTCCAAAAAAAAATATAGGAAATTAACAATGGCTGTTTAATTACATATTTTTATCTTTCAAGTAGTTGCTCAGATTGCCATATATAGGCACACAAGATTGATCAAACAATTAAACATTACCTGTTCCTTTCAATAAACTGTTAGAAATTAGTAGTACAGTTGTCTTAGTTATCGTGTGTGTGTGTATGTGTGTGTGTGTGTAATTTCTTTTCACCTCCTTCTTGCTTTCTTTTTTCCTTTCTCTCATCCCAGTTGTTCTTTCCTTTTAATTACTTTCTTTCCTTTCCACAATACCATTTATAAAGTGAGTAAACTTAGAAAGCGTAAATAATTTGTCTGGTGTGTAAATAGCTAAGCCTAGAATTAAATATATGTAGTGTAATGAATGGACTAGCAGTTTTAACTGCTGCATTACATATTTTGTTAAAACCACTCAAAGATATAGACCTATTTGCTTTTGGGAGGCAAGGAAACTGATGCTCAGAGACATTAAATTTCTAGAAAAAAGTTAATAATGATCACCCACAATATTTGCATTATTGTCATCTAAATCTAGAGTTTGTTCTCAAACCATATGTCTTTCATTACCTTTAATATAAGGCATTCTACACATTTCTTATGTAAGCACACTAGAAAGAACATGGAATATAGCAAAATAACAATTATAGTCATCTCTTATCTGGCTGGGTCCACTAAAATAATCTTATTTTCTTATTTTTCAACGATTAAACATTTGCCACAAACATACTTATTGAAGTAAAAATAACATAATTGTACTGATTAGGTTTAGATTGGTGGATTTTTGGAACTGATGTCAGAAATTATTGCATAAATGTTCTATAGCTCTTTTAGTAACAGTTAAGAATGATATCAGATAGCAGATAGTTATTGTTTCTAACAATGGCGGAACATTGTTGTAGTCAAAATATATTCGATTCCAGCTGAGTAGCAAGATAGTTGAATTATCAGAGGGACATTAACCACTTCTGTGTTGAAATAAGTAGATTATTGGAAACTAATCTATTGTGGAATAGATCTAACAGTGGAATGAGGAAGTGGGAAAGAAATGAATTATTAACAAAATGAGTAGGAGACTAGAAAGATGGCAGACCTAGATATCATAGGTGCTATAAGATGATTGAAAGAACAAAATGCATGCCTAGTGGAAATCTTGATTTGAACAATTCAATTATAAGATTTATGAAATATCTGTGGAAATTTCAAGGTTGTTAGGTAAATATTACATGATATTGGGGAATTATTTATATGTGGTGGTGTTTTGGGACTACAGATCTACACAAGAATAATATAATGTCTGGAATGTTTTAAAATAATTCAGTAGAGAAAGGAAGAGTGGATATTGATGTGTACATATGGAACCATAATAGTGTTCTCTTCATATTTTTATCCGTTGGGTAATTCTAATAAAAAGTTAAGAAAAAAGAATAGAACGGAGAGAAAGATGGTAACTTAATTAGTGAATTTGTATGTTGAAGAGGACTTTATAGTGATGGGAAGAATCTAGGAAAATTGAAATTGCACCCTGAATTCTTTGGGTAAATCTATATGCTGATCACTTAATACTATTAAAAGCATTGAGTGAGATAAGGAGGTGAGAGTACAGCACAAGACGTAGAGCATTTCCCAGATCCATTAGCCGCTCACTTTGTCCCCATAAAAGATGATCTAAGGTCGGTACCAACAATAATCCCACCTATGTATCGAGAAAATCTTGCCAATTTGGTAGAAGTTCATTTTTTTAAATCTAAACTTTAGTTATATTTAGAATAATCAAACTCTTACTATTCCTTACTAAGCTATGAGGAAATAAAAGAAAAATAATATGCAGTGCTAGTGTCCCTGTATCTTGAATTGATGCCAGAAAAGAGCATGAAGAAAAAAATGTGAAAAGCAAATAATAAAACAAAGACACTCCTTGGAGTGATTTCCCTAAATTTCCCTGAAAATAGTATAAGAGAAACAGTTTTTAGACACTGTTTTGCCAAATCACAGCGCAAACATTTTTGGTTTCAAAACAACAGGTTAGAATGGACAAAAAAAAATATTGATAAACTATTTGCAACAATTCATTTATATGTATTTTAATCTAATTAAATTGAGTCTATTCCTATTGCCATATCTTCTCATTTTACTTGGTATCTCGATGCTGATACAGAAGTTGAATCCAAGTATACAGAAAATAGTTTTAATAAACCATGCGTCTGCACTTGGATATGTTTACTTTGTATACATAATTTATTATTATTAATAGAGAAAATACTCTCTACTTTTATGGATTGATGGGCAACATAAGCATAATCAACACTGATAAAGTGAAGATTAATAGAAGATGAATAAAAAGGCGTAGACATTGGTATCTTAGTTCCCTTTTTCAGTACTCACGGTCAAACTCAGGATCTTGTGCATGCCAGGAAGTACTCTACTGCCGAGTTTATCCCTAGCTCCTCTATGTGTGAATTACAACAAGTGTTATATATAATATTACATAAATTGATAAAAATTATATATGCTGTATAAAATAGTATGTATATGGTATAAAATATATATATTTGCAGGGCTAAGGATTACTACTTTTTAAGCAATACTAGTCAAATCTGATGAGTGGATTTTAAAACTACATGATTTAAAGATGGAATTATGCAAAACTTAAACCATATACATGTATGCTAACATTGATATTTTTATATTACAGAAAATAAGGGAAATAATTATAATGGTTTGAAGAAATAAATACAATGGTGTTTGTGTATGTTAGCTTCAAAGGTGAGAGTCACAATTCTGTACAATTGTTAAAATATGTAACAATTTGAGATATTAATTTTAGCAATTAAATGTACTAAGTGTACTTTGGAACAAAGATGAGAAATAAAGGGCTTTTTTGGTTATAAAGTGGTAGTATATTGACTTAGGTCAGAAATGATAGATTCTAATATTATCCTTGTATGGCGTTTGAAAAATGTTCAGATTTTGTTACTGCTTTATTCTTTCAATTTGGATGAATATTTGATCCTTTTTATACTCATGTATTTTTAATATTTTGTGAGCCTGGCTACTATATTGAGTTTCCTCTACAAGGCTGTGTTGCGTTACACATATGCAAACAATTTCTTAGAAAACAAGGCTGTAGATCTATAAGGCTTGACATTATCATAAGAAGAGATTGGGAAAGTGACAGATGTGGAGGACATCTCTGAGGGCTCCAACTGGCCTATAGGCGAGCACAACCGTATCGGATTAGGCTGACAGCTCTGACTATTCATTTGTACAGGAGCCAGGAGGTCTCTAATTGTTTTTCAGTTTCCTTAGCAATTAATGGTGCCATTGTTCTTGGGCAGCCCATTTGCAGATCGATATTTGCTGGTCAGAGTCGAAGCTTGAGAAGACATAATAAGAGTCTACGGAAGTGACTCCATTAATAGAGAAAGGCCACAAGTAACGACCAGGAAACAAAACTGTCAGAAGACTGTGTTTCTTCTCCAAGCAAGTACTGCCGCACTTTTTCAGGATACTGTCAACGAAAACTGAATTTTAATTAAAATGAGTTCCTAGAAACTTACTTGTTCTTCAACTGTCACTATTAAATAGGTTCTTTTGTCTTTTTATATCCTTAAACATCTTGCAATTATATTTTAGGATTATTTTTAAAAGCCTCACTGATTCTCTGATTCCCTCAAAGTATTCAATAAGACTTTTTTTTAGAATTTCATATAAGCTCATTAAAGTAACACTATTTTCTACTCCACTTAAAGTTATGAAGTGAACCATTCACTCATGATAGCTTCCCTATACAACACCGATCATTCATTACAAATGTGCTTCGGACTAGGTCTAGACTTAATGTAATTAATTCAAGTTTCAAAATAAGTAGAAAATTGTAACGTCCTAGGCCACATTTAGATTTTAATCAGCCTGAAGCAGGATTAACAATAGATCTGGGTTTGAGGAGCTCCAGGTATGCTTCTAATTAGGAAAAATATTAAAAACAATGATTCGGGGGCTGGGGATATAGCTCAGTGGAATCAGCGCCTGCCTAGCAAGCGCAGGGTCCTGAGTTCAATCCCCAGTACCGCAAAAAAAAAAAAAAAAACCAATGATTCTATTAAAGTACACCGGCTTCAGAGAATTTTGAAATAAATGGAATATTAAGTACCTTAAATATAAATACTCTTTGGTAATAGTCCCACTCAAGATAGAATGTTCATTAAGGAAAGGGATATTCAACTGTTCAGTTCATATGAAGAAATAATCCACTAATAGAACTCTGTAAAAGGGAATTTTGTCTGCTATTTTCTAAGTATGAAATGACATCCTTTCCTGACATTATAAATGCAGACAATATATATACTACACTATGGGAAATTAAAAGGTGTTTCCAGAATATTAGCTAATTTTTCTTTACTGAACAAATTGTTGTGTTTTTTTCCTCCTAAGGAAAAGTTTTAGATGACTAGGAGAGAACAAAAAAACCTTAGAGTTAATCGAGTCCTTCACACGTTATCTAAATAGATTTATGCCCTTCCATTATTTCTTGAAAAAACATGCATATTTTATAATACTTTGTACGAACTAATATTAACATGATTTACTTAGTCATGAATCTCATAAAGTACAAATACAATGATGAATATTCACTGCAAAGGGAAAAAATTGATGTTATCATCGATCTGACTTGTTTAGAGAAACTCCAAATGCATAGATTAAAATTGATAAGCATGTAAATAATAGTGAAAACCTACATTTATAAAAGGACAAATAAGTTCTAAAGATGCTTGTGGGAGGAATAAAAATTGACAGGTTTGGAATTTTTTTATTTTACCTGTCACTACCTGTCTTTGTATTTACTGAGTTTATTCTTGCTTTTCTTGAGAAAAAGCACAAACCCAGAATAAGCAGACTACGCAGAGATGATGAAAAGCTTTCCTCCTTTACCAGTTTTCTAGTGAGTTGATTTTTCTATATAATGGAACTCCTCTTGGGCCTCTGATCTGATCCAAACGCTGTCAGAATGATTGATGAAGCTGATGCTTGGTAATTTTTGTGGGCCCGGGGGTCTCTGGGTTTCCAGACAAGTGGGCAATGCTAAATCTTGTGAATATGATTGGGCCAAATTCACAGTCCATCTAAGAGGCCAGAATTTTAATAAAATATATTCGCAGTAATATTTTTCAAAACAGTAGCAAAGTACATTAACGTCTGAAATGATGTAAAATTGAATGCTGTGGTGAAGTCAAGGCGGGTGACGTCTGTGCATGCTCAGGCCAGAGCAATCTGAAATCACACAAATGGCTCTCACAGAAGACGCTGACCCTGCCACCTGCATGGCTTTACTTCACTGCACAGCTAGATTAAATTTGTGTTATTAATGGAATTGTTGGCAATCACCATGGTGGATATAATTTTCTTTTTGTTCTCTTTATGCTTATCTTTTGACTTGGATAAGAAATGAAATACCCTGAAAATCCACTCTCTCAAACTATTAAATCTTGGTAGTTGATGTAGAAAAATTAGTAGACTGTGAAGCCAGAGAGACTAATGCTTGCACATTTTCAAATTATCTAACACTATTTTGTTAAGACAATTGTTTATACTATTACTGGAATTAATATTTAAGGAAGCATAATGCGTGAACAATATTGAAATGCCTTGCTATCATTGGCCATTTATTTTGTTTTTAATATTTTGCCATTTTATATTACCATTATAAGCCAAACCTGTGTATATTTCTATACATTTTAATGTTATAACAGCCTACAAATAAAACTATATATACAGTTAAAATTAAGGTCATAAATATCTACTAGTAAGAAATATCCACATATGTAGCAATTTACATGCCACTAGAACCTAAAACTTTTTGCCTTTATCTACACTAAGTATTTTTATTATCTTTGCTTTAATTTCAAAAATATGAAAAGACAAATCTCATTATTATATTGACTGGCAACATTTTGATTAATAATAATGCTAAATGTTTATTAGGCAACTTAATGTTTGTGCTTTTTACTTTAAGGGCCCTTAATTTTTATTTTTTCAATTCTTGCATATGTATTATGTACACTTTTCTAATGGGACTTTTTTCCTTATTGACTATAAGGAACTAATACAACAGTTTTGATATAAACATTGTACTATATAATTTTCCTCATTTTGCCATCGACCATTAAACTTAATGTTTTCATACTCTAAATGTGTTTAGAAATTTCTGTGTTTATATGTGTGATCTTTTTTCCTTTGTGGTACATAGTTGTTTTTATTCATATGATAATTTCTGTTCACTTCAACATCAGATCAATATTAAAGTGAACTTTCTTCATTTCAGTGCTTTGCCCCTTTCAACCCTTTGCCCCAGGTTTTGCCAAATGAGGTTGACTTTTTTACTGGTAAAAAGTCATTATAAGTTAGACTGACTTCTAATCTCCCTTTCTCAAAATAGTAAGAATGAAAGATTGTTAACAAATATTCATATAACCTGAGATTATCTGTGGTACTTACATGCCCTGCTACTCAACATTTGTCTCTCAATTTTTGGATTTTGTTAGTACAGGTTTGCACTGCATCATGAGTATATTCCTTGAAGGGCCTTGAGGCACACACATAAGGTGTCATTTCTTTCCGTCCCTGCCCAACCTGTCCGTCCAGCTCTTGGTCTCCTTCCATTTTCCAAAGATCTAGCTCCATATGTCCTGGTATCTTTATTTATATTTTGAATTTCTCATGTAAGAGAAACTTTGGGATATGTAAACTTGTGTATCTCACTTACTTAACATTATGATCTCAAGGTGCATCTTTTTCCTCCAAATGACCCCAGTTCATCTTTCTTTATGGCAGAACAGTGCTATCTTGTTTATAACTACCTCATTGTCTTTATCCATTCGGGTGTTAATGCACATATAAGCTACTCCCAAGATTTGGCTAACAGGAACTGTGCTTCTGTAGAGGTGAACATGAGTAAGCATGTATCAGTGTAATGTAATGTCTATAACTCTTGAGAATACACTTAGAGGGAGGAGACTCGGGTCGCATGAAATTTCTATCTCCATTTCAGTTTTCATACTGATTCCCATAATGGTTTTCATAGTTTAAATTTTCACAAAGAATGTAGAATATAAGATGTGGACATTGTGTTCATATCACTGTTGAAGTTAATTTATATCATTTTTCCTTTTATTGTAATTTCAATTGTCTGTAAGCTGTGGTAACACAGTCACTTTGTTGTGCCTTGCAGTTTTTTTTTACTAACTGAAACTTTATTTCATGCTCTCCTTATTCACAAGTTTCTAATTTTGTTTTTCATCTTGGCTTATTGGAATCCAGACCACTGGTACTCATGTGCATTCCATATCTGAAGTGCAGAAGCAGAGATATTGAGATTTATTTGTGGGGGTTTTGGCTATAAATTTGGTTCATTGGGACTTGCAAGCAAATGCCTAGAGTTTACTGTTACGCATTTATTACAAAACCATTAACCAGTTTTAAACCTTATTCATTAACTGAACTGGCTTGCAGTATTTTAAAATTATTCTTTCAGTGGAAACACATTAGGGATATGGAATTCTTAAATGGAAATGTTACATTAAAATACAGCTCCTTTTCCTTTTGAAGTATTTATGTAAGAAATATCTTTGACTTTCTCTTTTCTAAAGAAATCTCTTTCCTTATAATAATCAGGGCATTCAGCATGTATTTATGGAAAGGTGAATTTTAAATACACACCCACATCTGACCCCTTTTGTGAGCCTTAGCAATGCACCCTCCTCCTACTCTTTCTTACCTTCTCACTTTTATTTTGGCTTAGTTCATGATCAACACTTAAAACTGAAGTCGTGGTATTCTTATCCTGACTGGTTTGACTTTTAACAACCCCAAATCTTTTGATGTACTGCTTGCAAGGCCCTGCAGCATACTGACTATAGCTTGACATGGATACTTTACCTAAAAGTCTCGTGTGTTAGATTTTTGTGCAGTTTATGCATTCTTTCCTAGACTACGTATAAAAACTTATTTATAATTAAACTTACTGTAGAGGAGTTAATTAATATAACAGCAAGTTTGTTATGCCTATTTTTTTGCTTCTAAAACAGTGTTTCTTCCTTTGAAATAGTGGTCACTAATTTTTCATATTTGTGTTACCTGTTATAATTCGAGTCTGTGGGCAGTACCAGTGTCTGTTTGCTTTACCACAGGTCACATAGTGAAGCACATCCGTTTTCACAGGTGCTTAATAAATGCTTGGCAACTAATTAAACACCAGAACATGCTGCTTAGTGACATTTAAAACTTCATAAATTTCCCTGAATGTTTTTATCTTCTAATCCCTGCAACTATGGCATATGACTTTTAAAAATACAAAATATGTTATATGGATAAGTCTCATATTATTTGTCTTCTGCACTACTTGGTATGTCTAAATCACCAATATGCTTCGGAATGCACCAGTGATACTTCAATTTTGTATTCTTATTAAGACCACTTGTGTTTTTAAAGGAACTGTTGCTGTTGATTTTGACGCTGACTTGTGTACGTTTTGTGGTGCTTTCCCAGTGATTTGGGCTTGCGTCCTGCCATTTATTAAACACATGACTTAGTTCAGAGTTGTGGAGATGGAGGTGGATAAGCCAGGTTTTAAGTCATCAAGGAGTCTGAGGCTCTCTGACAGTTTTCTTATTGGTCAGTATTCTTCCCAAATTCTTCACTCTTTGAGAACATTTCTTTAAAAAAAAACACACCATTTACTGCATTACAAAAATGCTGACACGCGAAGCAAAAGCTGATAGAAAATGTATAGAAGTGCTACATGTTCAGTTTGGGGCAATGTGGGTTAGTAGACGATCAGAAATAATGTGACAGTAACAAGATGCTCCAATTTTCCACTTGGATGGTTTGTCTACCAAAATCTAAGCGGCACACTACATGGCATATTCTGTGTCGTGCAAGTTACTTTTTAAATGGACTTAAGGAAGAGCTAAAGATTATAGAATAAAACATAATAAAGCCTGCTATTTGCAAGTAAAGTAATTGTATTGATCAGTTCCTAATCTTAGTCATCTTGTTGTTAACCTGTGTAATTCACAGATACTCTGTCTTCACGAAATCTTTGTAGATATTTACGAAATAGCAAACTGGCAAATACCATAAAAGATGCGGTTCCAACTCGTTTTAGGGCCGGGTGAAGTCTAGAAAAATAGAAGAATGCACATGAGCAACATACAGCCAGGTAAAAACCAACATTTCCAGGGTTTTGAAGCTTTTGAACTTATAGTTTTCAGCAAAATATGAATTTACTTTAACATAGCCGGTACCCGTTAGCACTGTATGGAATACTTGAAATTTTTGCGATCATATTTGAATATTTTATTGAAGTACAAAATTTATAGAAACATCGAAAATGTACACTGAACTATGTATCTGTACCCTTTATAAAAATTGATCATTTTTATCATAAAATTTTATTTGTTTATTTTAGTTTTTTTAAGACAGTATTTCACCCATGTAGTTCAGGCAGGTCTTGAACTCACTATGTAGACCAGGCTAGCCTCAAACTCCTGGCAATACTCCTGCCTCAGCCTCCCAAGTACTGAGATTACAGGTGTGCATCACCACACCCTGTTTATCATAAAACTTAAGCGTTATTTTAAAAACTTTTGGGTTGAAAGGTACGTAGCTGAAGGTAACCTTTAAAGAAAGCACATGCAAGAACCACTGGACAATAGCACTTTATTTACCTTCCGCTGAAACATGGAAAATTCAACTCTAATATCTACCATTTCACTAGCTCTTCTAGTCCTTACTGGTTAGAATTCTAATTGTGTGTCTATCATGATACATAAACCTGGGAAAAATGATTATTTGTTATAGAGCTGAATTAACTCATTATTTCAATCTTCCCAAAGCTTTAAATAACCACATGCCTGAGGGCATTACTTTAAAGCTATTACAGAACAAAACCAAATAATGTAGAAAACAGATGAATATGAAGCTGGTTATAAAATGTTCAAAGGGTACATTTTATAACTCAAGTATATAAAAGTGTAAACTGTGGTTCAAAAGCTGCAAAGACCCACTGGACCATCATTAAATGTCCAACTCTGGTTATGTGAGAAATCTGAACTAGTTCAAGAAAAGAAATTAAGTGCTAATGTGTCGATGTTTCATTTTAAGTACGGTAGAAGTGGAGTTCTAGCACTTTTATGCAAAAGAAATTGTGTGTCAATAATTTGAATATTAACAGGAACCCTATAAAATATGAAGATAATTAGTATCAGAAACATTAAGAAAGTTGCCTAGATTCCTAGAAGTAACGAGTAACGGGCCTGCTTCCCACTAACACTAACACTGCTTCCTCTGTACCTATATACATTCATGTGCATGGGTACACATGTGCCTGCAAACTGTACAGGTTCAAAGAAAGTATTGCAGAGGAGCTGGAAAGCAGACAGTCTGGTGGATAGGGACTATGGGTTAGAATGAATAGATTTAAAAAGAGTATAAGAATCTGAAAGAATGAATAAAATCTGAAAGGTAAAATAGATACTGTGAAAAGGAAAGAAACTGTTCAAAAGGAAAGAACAGATGGGATGAGGGAAATAGAAAAGAAAGAAGGAAGGGAAATTGTGTGTGCGTGTGCACACACACAGTAGCTAAGATAATTATACTACTAATTCCTGTGTGTTTATCGAAAGGACCAGTTAATGTTTAATTGTTTGATCATCTCACATGCCTATATCTGGTTATCTGAGGAACCACCTTGAAGATAATTATGTAGTATAACAACCATTATTAATTTCCTGTCACTTTGTTTTGAAACTCTGTATTATTTTTATTTTAATACTTTTTTATGTCTTTGTGTTTTTTAATTTTGTTTAAAAGGGAAAGAGATTGGGTTCTCCAGATCGGGGGAGCAGTATAAGCGGAGAGACACATAAAAGCGTTTTCTACATGACATTTCTTTAGCTGTCTCTGTTTCTAAATTCACTCCTGCATTTCAGAACCTCATTATATTTGACTGTTTGCCTGAAACTTCAAGCTAAATCAAAGAACTTCAACATTACCTATCACTTTTACTCTAATATAGACAGCAGATTAATCTGTATAAGATGTGCATTCATACACATTTGTTTACTTACTATATTTTTATTGAATGTCTATCCACCATGGGCCAGAAACTATGCTAGGTGCTAGCAATATGTTAGTAAGTCAAAACAGGTGGTCTGTCTTCTGGATGCCAGAGTAATCACAGAGGAAATAATTTGTTGATCTGCAGTCACATTTTGTATAAGGAAAAGACAGCATTCTGACAAATGTGTCATTAGATGATTTCATCATTGTGTGAACATCTCTGAGTGCACTTACACAGTGATGTATACGTCAGCTATTCACTGGAGCCTCTTCATACAATCAATAGACAGTGAGCATAAAATGTACAAGGTCCATGCTAGCATAATAGGGCACACTCAGGCGAAGGCACCACAGCTTAGAGATAAAAGCACTGATCTTGTATAACAAAGCAGATTATTTTCATAGTAGACTTTTTCACATATGGAGAAGAATGACACTCTAAAATAACAATCTATGGTGCAAGAAATACCAAGCCAATTAAGTCATTTACTGTCAAGAATTACAAACTGTATGTATTGCATGTTGTCTCCTTTCACACAGCTGAAACTACAGTAAGTGTATATACATCACCGTTACCACAAGACATGCGTAATATATCATACCAAGAGGTATAAAATCAGCAGGTGATAGAAGTTTTTCAGCTCCATTATAATGTAAAGGAGCCACTATCAAATACACAGTTTGTCATTAACCAAAATGTCATCATTATGAGATACATGACCATTTGTGAAAGATTGCTAGACAAGATGTGAAAAAAATTTCAAGTTCGAAGTCAGTACTGTTTTGGTTGTTAAATCATTATCAAAATAATTCAAGACTTTACCTGGAAATCTCAGCCAGTGTGTGAGTTAGTTTCTCAGACCAGAAAGCCCAGTCAGGAATCAGATGTGATAAATATTTCACATATGATAATAGAACAGTACGCTTCTCAGAATCTGTGTAACGATGCTAATTTTCCCCAGCCCTATCTCCCTGGCATGCCTTTAAGATGGTTTGTGGAAGCCCTCATTTTCAGGAGGAAAGTGACTGTCCAAACAGCCACATTTGGCTGGACTTAGCTAACAGCACAGG
The DNA here is from genome assembly GCA_004027595.1 of Dinomys branickii. Classification (NCBI taxonomy): domain Eukaryota; kingdom Metazoa; phylum Chordata; class Mammalia; order Rodentia; family Dinomyidae; genus Dinomys; species Dinomys branickii. The sequence goes on along the minus strand of PVLD010003367.1, from coordinate 87,503 downwards.
ACTGAATCTGAGATGTACTAACTATTCATCTAGAGAATTTGCATTTTAGGAGAAAAAGTGAAGTTAAAAAAATCCCCTTAGAGACATAGTTTCAGAAGAGTTACTTTAATATGTTCTTAACTGAATTAAAATACTCACATCTCTGTAAATTCTTGGGAAAAAATTGTGTAAACATTTGAAAACTCATGGGAGGTTATAGCGCACTGATTTGCTCTGCATTTGAAGTCATCTATGTATGTGTAGTTAAATCATATTGATAATAATTGACTTGAAATCTTATAGTATGCTTATTTTCTAGCATTTTCTAGACATCAGTAACAAATTTATTTGCAATGTTTAATTTGTAGCATGTTGACATGTCTTGGCTAAATAGCACATAAAAGTGTCATAAAAACACACAATTTAATGATTTTATTCATGACTGATTTAAAATGAAGTAAGAAAACACAAGTGCCAGAGCTTAAAAATATAATTTTGGAGAAATTAAGCCTCAAATGTACAGCAAAAAGAGACCTATATAAACAGAAAGACCTATGCACCTCTAAACTAGAATAACCAAATATAAACTGTAGATATTGGGTGGGTGAAGCTGCAGTGGAGAAGTCTTAAAAGAAACCAAGCTTGTAAATAGCAAAACATAAACCAAGAGGATATTTTGTTATCATATGCAGCCCTTGTATTACCATCTGCAAGCTTCACAAAGATCTATGTATTTTGTATTTCTTTCATTATTTTAAAAATTAAAAAACTGCCAAAATAATGAAGACAAAATCCAAACAACACAAAAACAACAAAAATGATACATGACTTCAAGACAAAATGATAGAAATGATTTACAGTGGTTGCAAACTACATACTGTTACCTTCAATGAAGTTGCTCAGTCCATTAGACATAAGAATGTAAGACTGATCGATCAAGGACAGTAACAAGTAAAAAGCAATAAAGATAATTAAAAACATTGGAAATGATGTGGAGCTTCACCATACAAAACGGTAGGAGTTCAACAATGATTCTTATACTGCATATAGTTTTCAGATCACTTACCAAATTCAAGCATGTAATTGATTAAGAAAAAAAGAAAATTTTAAACATTGGCTGTTCCTCTCCATAAACTACAGACATCAGCAATACACCTATTCCAGCTATCCTTATGTATACATATAAATTTTTTCATTAAAAAAACAACATAACAAAAACAAATACATAAAAAACAGCATAGGGAGCAAAAAAAATGATACAGAATTTCAAAACATGGTAATAGCATAGTAACAATGGTTGTTATATTACACAATGTCATCTTCAAAATAGTTGCACAAATAACCAGACATACACATGCAAGGTTGATCAAACAATTACACATTAACAATTCCTTTCAATAAACCAAGAGTGTTATGGTTGATACATTGTGTCAGCATGGGGAGTCTAGAGGTTTAGCTGAGTGACTCAGGAGGAGGCTAAGGTGCTTACTTTGTACACATCCTGAGCCTGTGGAAGAGGAGGGCATGGAGACTGTGTGAGAGCTACACGCCCCCTGGGTGGGGGTAGCCTGTTTACAATGTAAGGGAAGGAGAGAGGCTGCTTGCAGCCATTCCTCCCTTTTGCTGGTTGTTTTTGCTGTGTTCTGCTGCCCTGAACAGTTTGCCCTCTGCCATGTGCCACTCTCTGAGCCAGCCAAGTATGGACTGAAACCTCTACAAACTGTAAGGGAAATAAACCTTTCCTTCCTTCATTTTGGGTGTTGGGTATTTTGTCTCAGCAACGAGAGAAAAGTAACTAAGACAATCAGATATTAGTTACTCCTTCCTATTTGAGCAGTTTCTTTTCCCTTTCACAGTATCTATTGTACCATTCAGATTTTATTTAGTTTTTCAGGTTCTTATAGCAGGGAGGAAATACGATATTTACAAATGTGAATCTAATTTATTTCACTAATGAGTATGGTCTCTAGATGCATCCATTTACCTGTAAAAGCCTCTAGTTTATCTTTCTTTATAGCTGAGTAATACTCCATTGTTTAAAAATACCACGTTTTTATCCATTCCTCAGTTGATGGACATTGGAGGTGTTTCCAAGATTTAGCTATTACAAATTGTGCAGCTATAAACATAGGTGCACATATATCACTGTGGTATGATGTTTTCAAAAATATCCAGGAAGGGAACAGCTAGATTGACTGGGACCTCTAATCCTAGTTTATTGAGGAATCTCCGGACTGATTTCCACAATGGTTGCACCAGTCTACACTCCCACCAACAATGGAGAAGTGTTCCTTTTTCCTCACAGCCCTTCCAGCACTTGTTATGGTTTGATTTCTTGATTATAGTCATTCTTTCTGGAATAATATGGAATCTCAGTGTGGATTTAATTTGCATTTCTTGAATGACTAATGACACTGAAGATTTTTCATGTATTTATTTGTCATTTCTACTTCATGTGAGAAATGTGTATTCATCTCAGATGCCCATTTTTGGATTGGGTCTTTGAATTTTGGGGGCCTAACTTTTTGAACTCTTTATTTGTTCTAGACAGGAGTCCTTTGTCTGAGGGGCAGTTGCCTAAATTTTTTCCCAAATTGTAGGTTTTCCTTGCACGCTTTTGGTGATTTCTTTTGATGTGAAGAAACTTTTCAGTAAGATAACATGCCAGTTGTTGATTCTTTGAATTATTTCCCATGCAGGTTGATTTTTGTTTATGAACTCTCTGCCTACCCCTATGTCTTTAAGACTTCTACCTACTTTCTCTTACATTAGATCTAGTGTTTTTGTTTTAATATTTAGATCTTTTAGCCGTGTTGACTTCATTTTTGTGCATGGTGATAGTCTTGGTTCTAGTTTTATTCTTCAGCATGTGGAAAGCCAGTTTTCCCAGCACCATTTGTCAAAGGGGGTATCTTTCTTCCAGTGAACATGTTTGGCCCCTTTGTCAAAGATAAGATGACTGAGTGTTTTGTGGTTGTGTCAGCATCTTCCAGTTTGTTCCACTGATCTTAAGGTCTGTTTTTTTTTTTTTTTCCAATACTGTGCTGATTTTATCACAGTAGCTTTATAGTATAATTTCAAATCAGGGATTGTGATGCCTCCTGCCCTGCCTTTGTTGGCCAGGATTTCTTTTTCTATTCTAGGTGTCTTCTGGTTCCAGATAAATTTTAGGATTGTTTTCTCTAGGTCTGTTATGTATACTATTGGATTTTCATTGGAATTGCATTGAATCTGTATTAAAATTTTGGGAGTATAGCCGTTTTCACAATGTTGGTTCTTCCTATCCATGAGCAAGGAATATGTTCCCATTTTTGAAATCCTCTTCAATCTCTTTTTTTCAGAGTAGTGTAATTTTCACTGTATTAGTCCTTTACTTCTTTTGTTAGATTAATTCCTAAGTATTTGAGTTCTTTTGAATGCTATTATGAAAGGTATAGTTTCACTTATTTCGCAGTACGTTTGTTGTTTGTGTATAGGAATGCTATAGATTTTTGAGTGTTTGTTGGGAGCTGCTGAAGTTGGAAAATAGTTACACATGCAGGATGAAGCCAGCCTGAGGGCACAGGAGCTCCTTGGAGTAAATAAGCCATTGTAACATGTTAACTGGTCACTGGGCAGAGAGGCAGAAAGTAACCAACCTCTCTGGAGAGTATAAATAAACACTCTACTTTTTTTGGGATGTCCTCTTGCTCATCAGGCAAGCGGTAACCTCACCTGATCCCGGCTATCAAAGTCTTTATTTTCTAAATCCTTTTGCCATTTTCTCCCGGGGACCACTGAGAGACCACTGACTTCAACAAATGTTGACTTTGTATCCATCTATGCTACTGCATTTGCTGATTAATTCTAGGAGTCCTGTGGTGGAATTTTTAGGGTCTTCTATGTAGAGTATCATGTTATCTGCAAATAAAGATAATTTCACTTCTTCCTTTCCTATTTTTATTTCTTTTATTTCTTTCTCTTGTCTAGTTGCTCTGGTTAGTGTCTCCAGAACTATGTTGAATAGGAGTGGTGACAGTGGACAGCCTTGTCTTGTTCCTGATTTTAAAGTGAACGTTTTCACTTTTTGTCCATTTAGTGTGATGTTGGCTCTTGGTCATAGATGGCTTTTATCAGATTGAGGTAAAGTCCATCTATGCCAACTTTCTCTAAGGTTCTTATCATGAAAAAGTGTTGGACTTTATCAAAAGCTTTTCCTGGATCTATTGAGATGATCATGTGATTCTTGTCTTTACCTCTTTTGATATGGTATATTATATTGATTGATTTGCATATATTGAGCCACCTCTACAGTCATGGGATGAATCCCACCTGGTCATGGTACATCATCTTCTTGATGATTTGCTTTATTCTATTAGCTAGTATTTTACTGAGAATTTTTGCATCTCTGTTCATTAGGGAGATTGGCCTATAGTGCTCTTATGGTTAGTTCTTTTTCCGGCTTTGGTATCAGGAATGAAACCAAAACTTGACTCCAGGAATGAGTTTGGTAGAATTGCTTCCCTTTCTATTTCTTTAAAGAGTTTGAGAAGAATTGGTATTAAATCTCTAAATTTCTTGTGGAATTCACCTGTGAATCCATCAGAACCTGGGCTTTATTTTGCTAGTGAGTTATTTTTTTAATTCAATTTCCCTGGCTGATATTGGATTATTCAAGATTTTTATATCTTCTTCCTTCAGGTTTGGTAATTCCTATGTATCTAGGAATCTGTCCATTTCTTCTGCCTTTTCCATCTGACTAGAGTAAAGATTTTCAAAGTAGGTATTGATGATTTTCTGAATTTCTGCAGGATCTGTAGTGATATCACCCCTTTCATTACTTATTGTATGGATTTGAGGTTTTTCTTTTTGTTTTATGATAAAGTTGGTTATGGGTTTATCAATTTTATTTATTTTTTCAAAGAACCAACTCTTTGATTCATTGATTCTTTATATTTTTTTCTTAGTTTTAATTGTGTTAATTTCCACTCTGATCTTTATAATTTCCTCCCCTCTTTGGGCTTTGGGATTAACTTGCTCTTCTTTTTCTAGAAGTCTGTGATGTAACAAAAGGTTGTTTATTTGTGTTCATTCTGTTTTCCTGATGTAGGAATCCACTGCTAAAAGTTTCCCTTTGAGGACTGCTTTCATTGCATCCCATAAATTCTGGTAGTTTGTACCTGCATTTTCACTTGATTGTAGGTAGTGTTAATTTCTACTTTGGTTTCTACTGTGACCCTTTGGAAGTTCAGGAGGGTGTTATTTAATTTCCATGTGTTAATGGAGCTTTTGAGATTTCTTTTATCATTTGTTTCCAGTTTCATTGCACCATGGTCCAATGATATGCATGGGATAATTTCAATTCCTTTACATTTACTTAAGCATGTTCTATAAGCTAGCATGGGGTCTCTTTTAGAGAATATCCCATGTGCAGCTGAGAAGAATGTGTATTCTAATGTTGGATGGAATACTCTGTGAAGGTCTACTAAGTCCATTTGTTCACATGTTTAGTTTAGCTTTATCATTCTTTGCTGATTTTTTGTCTAGTTGATCTATCTGTTTGTAAAAATGGGGCGTTAAAATCCCCTGTTACAATTGTGTTGTTACTTATTTGGTTTTTCATGTCTGTTAAAATTTGCGTGATATAATTGGGTGCTCCTACATTTGGTGCACATATATTTATGATTGTTATCTCCTCCTCTTGCAGTTTTCCCTTAACAAGAATATAGTGACCTTCTGTATCTCTTTTAATCATTCTTGGTTTGATGCTCACCTTCTTTGAAAACAGAATAGCTATTTCTGCTTTTTTCTGGGTTCCTATCACATGGAGTATTGTTTTCCCACCTTTGACTTTCAGTCTATGGATTTTCTTTAGAGCTAAATGTGTTTCTTGCATACAGCATATTGTTGAAATTTGTTTCTTGACCCACTCTGCCAGTTTGTTTCTTTTGATTGGTGAATTGAGGTTGCTTACATTAATGGTTATTAATGGTATGTATTGATTTATCCTTGTCATGTTATTTTCCTACTATTGGTTCTGAAATTTCCCCCTCTGTTTATCTGGTTACCTTACTTGGTAGTTCTTTTCTATTGTTGGTCTTGCGACTGTGGTCATTTTTATCTCTTTGTAGAATATCTTTCAGTACTCTTTGTAGGACTGGCTTGGTGCTCATGAATTTCTTCAGTTGATTTTTGTCATGGAAGTATCTCACTTCTGCATCAGTTTTGAATGATAGCTTTGCAGGATACAGCAATCTGTGTTGGAAGTTGTTTTCTTTCAGGACCTGAAATACTTCACTTCAAGTTCTTCTTGACTTGATGGTCTGTGCTGAGAAGTCTGCTGTGATTCTGATGGGCTTTCCTTCATCGGTGATCTGTTTTATCTCTCTAACAGCTTTTAACATCCTGTTCTTTTGCTCAGTTTCTGGTTTCTGGGATCTTGATTATTATGTGTCTGGGCGTAAATTTATTTTTTTTATGGCTAATTGGGGCTCTGTGTGCCTCACTTATGTATATATAAGCTTCTTGTCCCATGCTTGGGAATTTTCTGCTCTTACTTCTGCAAATAATCTTTTTATGTCATTCATGTTCTCCTACTCTTTTGCTGATGCCCATCAGCCTTATATTTTTCTTTGCCTCATCTTGCAGCTGTGGAGTTGTTATTTGCTGTTCCTTCATTATTTTTAAGAGAACTTTTCTGTCATGATCACTTGCTACAATGCTCTCTTCAAAGTCTAAGAGTCTATCTACTGTTTCACTGAAGCAGTTCTTCCAGCTTTCAATGGAATTTTAAATTTCCTGAATGTCTCTTTGAATCTGTTTCATGTATTCTAATTCTTTCCTATACTGTTCATTCAAGATTTCCACCATTTTTCTGTGCTCTTCTACTTTTTAATCTATGTCTTCTTTTGATATACCCAGCGATTCTTTCAATATGGTTCTCATTTCTTTTTTTACCTGAGCAATTATTTCTGACCTGATTTTCTCTATAGCCTGATGTAATTGGTTCTTTACTTCAGTTGCTTTTATTTGAGAAATTTCAGGTGTGTGACTTCCATGTTGTTCCATGTTGAAGTGTCCTGGACTTGTTGTGGGTGGGGTGTTTGGCTGAGATTGCAGTTTGCTTCTTCTTTTTGTCGTTTTCAAATCTACTTATGTTTCGGGGAATCGGGTTTGCTCCTAAGATGGCAACAGAGGGCAGAGCCAGAGGACCCGGGTGGCGAGACAGCTTACCCAGGCTTCCCAAGCTCAAGGCCTGTGGTGGCAGGGGGCAGGACAGGAGGATCTGGGTTCCCAGGCAGCTCGCTGAGGCTTCCCTCATCCAAGTCTCCTCAGGACGCTGTCATACTTGTTTCACTTTCACAGGTGTTCACAAAATAATGATTTAGAAAGTGATATTCAATATAATATTTATCATGCTTTAAAGCTCTGAGTTTTCTTTGGAATTTTCTTCAATTCTGAATAGTGCTAACATATTTTGACTTTTTAATATGTACTAATTAGTGCTTAATCGTCATATTAAAATATATATTCTCAGTTCTTAGTATTCATTTTCCTTACGACACAGGTTTTATAAGGATTCTGTTTTCCCTTTCTTGAGTTGTGATGTTGCCAATAGATGTGGCCACTATTATGCATAAAAATAGTAAAGGGTGGGTTTAAAATATAGGAAAAATATGAGATAGCAAACATTTTCAGTTTTAAAAATTGATAGTAAATTAAGTATTTAAAATAGATTTTACTGAAATTATATGGAGGGAAGAGATAGTACGGGAAGAAGAAATAATTGAGAACTTTTTAGTTTTTCTGTGGTTTCAGATAATTTTAAAAACAACAATAACAATTCAAACCAGCAAAAAGATAAAAGCAATGATCAGGTAAAGGAGATCTGACACCAGCAGTACTTCTAATGTATTGTTATAAAAAGTTATACCAACAGTCTTCTATGCTTCCTGGGAAAGATTGTATTTTACTGGGGCTTAATTTATTCAGTCCTCGCTGTACCTGTATCCTCAACAGTGACTGACTTGGCATGTTACTAGCTAAGTGACACAGTCATAAAACTGACATAAACAGAAGTTTGAAAATGTTTGTAGGAATTGTTCTTAGTCCTTCCCTGTGTGGATAATCCTGTGCTTACCTACTCCAAGATGAAGGGCTCCACTTTCCAGCTGAGACCCCAAACATTTGAGTGAGTTGTCCCGGAGATCCAGTCTAACTGGAACTGCCTGTTACCAGAAGAACTACTTATCATCCTTATGAACTACAAGAAAGGAATGTTTGCTGCATTTGGCCATACATGGGTGCTCAGTAATCAGAGTGTAAGCACAGACCAATCAATCCTGTCATGTCATATTCTTTACCTAATGGACAAAGTATTTTCCTGTTATTAACTTACAGTGTATTTAAAGCAAAAAAAGGAGAAAATCTGGACCCAACATTGACATAACACTCCTGCATCTTGAAACCTTTAATAAGAATAATCAGTGACTCATAATTTTAATACATGAATAAGTGAACACATTTTGATATTCGAGAAATGAAATAATATACATAATTTATATTACTAAATATCATGATGCTAATGATTTTCCTTATCAATTTATCTTTAAAGACATATCCCCAACAGTGGTGTTCAACTTTATTCAAAATTCAAAACATCAAGTCAATTCTTAAACACACTGAACTGAACACAGAGAGTTAAAGAAGAGTTAATTTAGATTTTGTTTTGTATATAAGTAATGAACATATTTTGTGGTGATGCAGTTTTAGTGCTTATGTTAATACTGGCCTACCAAACCTAGAATTTTAAGTATTATTATTATTTTTTTTTTTTTGCGGTACTGGGGATCGAACTCAGGACCCTGCGCTTGCTAGGCAAGCGCTTATTCCACTGAGCTATATCCCCATCCCCTAGAATTTTAAGTATTAATCTGGCTATTTTGCATCTGTAATTGTGCAAAATGCATGAAGCAAATTTTGACATGAAATATATAATTTTAAAATTAGTTTAATTCTCTCCTGCACTGTTTTCTCTTTCCCCAAATCTTTCTCCATTTCAGACATTCACTGATCCTTTGTCAAAATGAGTATATAGTATATCAAATCAGTTATGCCTGCTATGTGCAGAGGTACCATAATAGTGGATATTTAAATTTCTAAAACATTGTGAGATCTATGAATTATGATTGAAAAATAGGGTACATTTAAAAAAATAATATTGCCATACAATATGCATCACCATTAATTCCCCTCAAAGTAACGTCCATTGCTTTTAACACATATTGTTCTGGCTATCTTCTGAAGCAGTTCTGGAAGTCCTGTTTAGTGATTCTTTAGTTGTTCATCCTTCCTCAATGTCCAGAATCAATTCAAAACATTTACCTCTTAGTGTGGGGAAAAGCCGGAGGTTGCGCGGTGCCAGAATCAGACAGGTGAGGACACACTATAATGTTTTTATAAACCTGCCTTTGTGCTGAATCATATCCAGTAGTAGCATTTGTTGTATTTTTGATCAGACTTTATAAAGACACTCAGGAAAGACAACTTCCAGAACATCTTCAGGCAAGCGTGATGGAATAAGTGTCAAAAAGAAAGAGTATTTTTTCAAGGAGAATAATGACAATGTGTTATTTACTGTGATCATTTTTTAAAAGTTTAAACACTCAAAATAAAGTATGATCATCTGCTGCATTACTATTATGAGGTATGAATTTTCCTATCTTGTTCTTCAGAGCTCCAAAGCAATTAACCAGCATGGTGGCCACATTATGATTTGTATCAAATCTAGGATTTGAACCTAGATTTTCTGGTTATTATAACTAACATATTCTTAGGTAAGTCATGCTTTATCTCTCTTTTTGTTTCACATATTATAGAACTACTATTTTGATAATATTTTACATTTCAATAAGTAAGAATTCCATATTTGTACTATATCTTTGCAATATATCAAACATATAAAATACCTATTTAAAATAAGAAAATTCACACTGAATGAAACTAAGTAGCTTTGTGCCCAGGATATGGCAGTATAGTTTCTAGCTCAACTATTAAGATTCTGTAGGAAACACGTGCATGAAACATTTGCATATATATGACTGTGTATGATTTCACAATATGCTTAATACTCAGCTGAAATAATTTTACTGAAACATTTATTCCCTAGAAAGATGAAAATGTAGTGCATGGTAAAAAGGTCAGATTTAGAAGTTGTGTTTTGTATATTTTTAAGGATAGGAAGAGGAAATTTAGTAAAAGTGCAAAAACTAAAACATGTCCATGGCCTCAGGAAAGTAAGGATTGGAATGTAAACTAAAATGAAATTCCTGTCTGAGAAAAAGTAATTTAGCTTCATGGACAGCTGCACCTTAGAGGGTCATGCATATGAGCAATTAAATTTAAGCAAGTTGATTTTAATATGCTTTAGTAGCTGTGATTGATCTCACAGAGCTGTTGTTGACTGTACATCAAGCAACAATTTAGGATCCAGTTTAAAACAAAGTTTATAATCCTTGTTTAATGGATTTTGGTACCTCAGGCAATATACTGCTGTAAAAATGATTAAAATGTGTCCTGTCTCTGTGTAATCAATAAAACCTTTCTCTAAAATTAGTTAGGTGCCTAAGTCTCCTCAGCGAGCTTGGCATTGCTGTGTCTGTAGAATTTCAAATAAGCCATCTATCATTATTTCCATATACAAGGTTCATTAGACATCTCATTCTTTACCTTATTAGCACCAAAGTCAACCAAACAATGAAATCAAAAGGTCACCTTTAACAATACTTAGTTATACCAAAACATACATCAAGACATTATTAACACAGTGCATCCAAATGCAGTGTAGAGATGTCTAGAGGGCCAGGGAAGGGTATTAAAAAAACAATGAAAAAATATATATTAATATATTAATGCAACATAAAATATTCTAATGTATCATTTTAAAGAAATAACTCTTACTATTTAAGTTAGTGTAAACAAAACACCTTATTGTGGTAGTTACCTTATTTAAAAAGTTTTTCTTTTTATATTATGAAATTCAATTTCTAATTTTATAAAATGAATGAAATAATGGTGCTATTTGGTGCTATTTTTAATAAAAATCATGCATCATAAAGTGAAGTTATTAATATATTTACAATCACATTTTGACCCTAGTATGTTATGGTAGAACTTGAACTTTATGTTAAAGGATTTGATGCTTTTGGGGAGATTTATACATTTATATGAGTTTATAATTAAAATTTAACTTTCACATGTATTAAAGTTTTATCCACCTTGTGAATTTTCTGCCTTTAAGTGACACTAAAGACAAAGGCTTGTTTGCTCCCCCAAAGTGCCAAAGTTGTCACGCAGCTTATCACATAAGAAACATGATATGTAAACAAACCTCCCATTTTAATATATCTATTACTTGTAATTTACTTGACTTTTAAAAATTTATTTTTCTAATATTTTATTTCATTCTAATATTCCAACATCTTCTATTTCAAGATAAACATTGGTCAATACAGGTTAATTCCTTTCTAGTGAGACGGTCACAAGTTTATTTCAGTCTGACATCTTTTAGCTCTCTTCTCTGATTGTATAATGAATTAATGAAAATTTATTTGTTATTTTCTACAGGATTAACGGGATCTATAAGAAAATGTTTTGACAGTTACTAGTTGGGGATATGAAAAAGTATCTCTTGTTGAAAATGATCCCCTGGAATATTTGTACAGCTATGGGTATTGTGAATATGAAACATGTATGAATGATTTGTTTTCGGCAGATACTACTCTATGAAGCTTACAGCTCCTTCAATCCCTGCACCACAGCGCAGTTTTCCTGGCCTCATAGCGTTCATTTTTCCTTCATAACTGCAGATCACTAATGTCCTTTCCATTCCCACTACCTCTGGGATATATCGCAATTAAAATGGGTAAATCATGATAATGTAAAGAAAATGTTTTTCGTTTTATTATGAAACTTAGGACAACATATTCAAAAATGTAGGAGAGGAAATGTGACTCTATGACAGTGTAAACACATATCAAAATATCACATTGTACATTCTAAATATACATAAACTTTATTTGTCAATTATTCCTCAGGAATCCTGGAGGAAAAGAAAAAAATGAAGTCAAATATATTATTTTGAAACAGGGTCTTGCCGAGTTACACAGTTGCCTGGGCTGTGGTTGAACTTGTGATCCACCTGCCTCAGCCTCTCAGGTTGCTGCAATTATGGGAGTCTACCACTATAATTGGCTAGGTCAAGTATTTTAAAAAGGTGAATATTGAGAATATCATCTTAAGAATATCATGTTAGAAGCCAGATGTGGTGGCACAGGCCTGTAATCACAGCACTCAGAAGGCTGGGACAGGAGGATCATTGTGAGTTCCAGACCAGCGTAGGGTACAAAGTGAGCTCAAGGCCAGCCTGAACTGAATAAAGAGACCCTGTTTCAAAATGACAAAAAAAAAAAAAAAAAAAAAGAGAGAGAGAGAGAATATCATGTTAATGGGTCTAATATTTGAAACTTTTAAAAAATGCAGACATTGCTAGCTGAGTATTTCAATTGTTCAAGTATGTGAAATTAAAGACTTAAATAATATTAAATGTAACAATAAAACAACCATGGAGAAAATATGAATGAGTATTCCGTGGGAATAACGGTAGGTACTGTATTATTGGCAGCGAACCTAGGTCCTGATTATTTAACGCAGCACAGAGCAGGGCGGCCCTCAGCTGTCTCGCTGTGCTGTTCGCAGAGACACAGTCCCTGTAGTGGGTTCCCAGGGCTGTGGGTCCTTCATATCTCTCTTTAGAAACACCCCAGTAACACGAAAGTGTTTCAGCCAAATCTATGCCTTTGAGTTAGCTCATCCTGTGAACGTCTTAGGATTAAAATCTTCTATATTTCTACTGTATTTGGACAAACCAGAACCTCTTTTCCATGATTACATTTTTGGAATTGTAGGTGCAGTATATGTAGATGTAAATATATGATAAAAGATAAACCTATCTTGAATGCCAGCTCTAAGACTAGTTACGCTTCTGTAAAAGGCAGTGGGCAGTGGTGCCTCTCTCAAAAAACTGCTTCAGATTAAGTGCAAAATGCCGACCAAAATGTGTGGCACATATGAGTACTTAGCGGTAGTTATTGTGACCTGGTGTAGTTTGCTTCCCAGTGGAATTACTCTTTTATGAAGCCTATAGATTTCTAGGGTGTTTTATATCATTTTAGCCCTGTCTCCTTTGTTTGGGTCTCAAACAGTTTTACTGGTAGGCCATGACATTCAACTCTATTTTTGGAGAAATCAACAGCTTATTTTGGGGTTGGATGGGTAGCACAAGAGATAAGAAATACAAGGAAAGAAATACTGCCGAAAACACAGTAGCTACCCTGCAGAATAGAGCTGGATGAGCAGGTGGGGTAGGGACCTGGGGAGCTTCCTGAGCTCGTGTGAGTTGTGAGTTCATCTTTCGCTCCGATTACGGGACTCTTGCTAACCCTCAGCAAGTGACAATAGGCCGTAAGGGATGAGTTCCAGACTGTGGGGCAGAGCAAATGGCAGAAAAGAAACCCAGCCTTGTGGGAGTAGGGAAAAGTTTCCAGCAGCCGTTTCCTTAAGGAGCTCATTTACACTTACTCATTTATTTCTGTATTTAAAACATATTAAGCACCTGTGGGGTAGAAATGACTATGAAAGCAAGACAGATGACCTCTGACGGAAGCTCGCAATCTGTTACTACAGACAATGTAGTGGTTGCCAAGGGAAGACTGGGCGCACACGGGAAGGGTCAGGGTAGAGACAAGCATGGACAGACCAGAAAGACTCAGGCTTCTGACAGTCTCCACTTTACAAGTGCAAACAAATTCAGAAAATCTGAATGGTCGTTCCTGGCAAATTAACAAAAATTATGGTAATAATTCCACCCATAGTCTCTTCATTTCAGTAGTGAAATTTTTAAAAATTAAAGAGTATATTTCAGGATTGAGGGAAAATGAAATAGGTCTGTCAGGATTTTGTTGAAGACTGCCAGAGATCATGAATATTAGTGCATGGGTTGCACTTGAAGATCCTCTTGCTGTGTGGAAAGAAAAGGAAAACTCTAATTCTCAAAATTTGGAGGTATTTTTATTTTAAAAAGAAAAATCCAAAGATTTTCTATTTTTCAGTGTCCAAATTGTAAATGTTACATTTTATATTTACTAAAATGAGCCAGTCACAGATTTTACATAACTTGTGGTTGCGTCTGTTTCTGTTCTTCCTTTTTGTTTTTATGACAGATTATTTTTGTACAGTGTTTGGAAGGTTTCTCGTTGACCGGAAAAATGAAGCCGAGTAAATCTCATTATCTGTCTGTACTTCTTAAGCCATATCCCTTCTACCAAAGAAGTGCAATTACAGGCTTTTTTCTAAGAAAAAACTGAAGTGGAATGTCTATTAATGTTTGTGTAGCAGCACTTTAATAGAATGCAAGTTTTCAGGGTTGTCAAATGCTGTCCTTCTTTAAGAGGCCTGTGTCATACCCCATGCTGTCTAGAGTAATGCCTACAGGTCTCTAGAGAGTCTCATGAGTGAAAAGATGGTAGAACCTAATTTTTCAATTGAGTGGTTCTCTGTCATCTTGGGTTGAGAACAGTTCAAGCCTGACTAGATATTAAAGTGTGTCTTCCATTTGTTTCCTTTCCCTGTAAAACCTTAAGGAAGAAAAATTTGGTAGCTAAGTGGTTTTGATTCCTTTGCTTGAAACTGTTGAGCTAATCTTATATAAGCAGAAGTTAACTTCCATAGGAAGTAAAACTGCATAGTTACATATATTTTTTTAACTTCCAACATTTCACATTTGTAGTTTCTTCTTTTAGGTCGGTCAACTTTTTGAATACATTTTATAATCATTCAGGATTATTATAAAATGGACAATTTTTCAATGATCTAAAACATAATAATTTCCTGTGGGGAAAATATGTAGCTTTATATGAAGAAATGTTCAACATCATTGGTCATTTGACAATGAAGATTAAAATAACACTGAGATTCCATCTCCCTCCAGAAAAAATGACTGTCATCAAGAAAACCAGTAACAAATGCTGAGGGTCTGTGAGGAAAACAGAACCCTTCTCCACTGCATCTGGGAGTATAGACTGGTGGAAACATTGTGAAAATCAACGTGGAGATTCTTCAAAAACTAAAACTAGAGGTTCAGTTTGACCCAGCTATTCCATTTCTTATCTTCCCAAAAGAATTAAAAGCATCATACAACAGTGATACATGTGCACCCATGTTTATAGCAGCACGATTTGTAACAGCTAAATCTCAGAAACAGCCCAAATTTCATCAACCAAGAAAGGATAAAGAAGATGTGGTATTCTTAAAACTTGGAGTTCTGCTGTACCACAAAGAAGGGTAAACTCGAGGCATTGATAGGTAAGTGGTTGCACCTTGAGTCCATATTTGTGAGTGAAATAAATCAGTCACACATGTTTAAGCATTGCATTATTTTCCTGGTATGAGAAAAGTTTAAATAAGGACTAAAAAGTGTAAATAATGACCAAATTGCATAATAGATATCGGGAAATGGAAAGAAAAGGTTCAAATGGGAAGCGGAACTAGGGAGGGGGATTAGGAAAAAATAAACACTGAAAAAATGATTAGAAAGGAAAAATGGAAACAAAGCTTTAGTAAATAAGGAGGAAAGAGTTTGAAAGGGTGGGTGGAGATTGGGGCAAAATAAAGAAGAATCAATATATGTTATGTACACGTACAAATTCTCCATGATGAATGTGATCATTCAGTTATGCATATCTACAATGTATCAATAAAATTAACAATGAAAGAAGAATATAAAATCCCTAAAGGAGCAAAAAACGATAACACCAATACACCTGAAAAAGGTTCACTAAATAATAAAGGAAATAAAAGCTGAAAGAAAACTTTTACAACATGATAAAAACATGAAAAACATTAATGTATATGCAAGCTTTATACATAAAACCCACAAAACCTTATTAATGTAAACCAAATAACTAAAATAATCCAATATATCATGCTAATGGATCAGAAAAATCAATATTATTATGATTTTGAAAATTTATAAATTTGCAACAACTCTAATCACAATCTTAGCTGATTTTTTCTTCAATTAACAACCTGAAGTTTGGAATTTATATAGAAGTTGTTATGAACCTAAATCTAAACCCCAAAACTTTAGAATTTCTTAAAGAAGAAATTTCTTGGCTTAGGTAAAGATTTCTTAGGTCACAACTAAAAAAATTATATGTAAAAATAAATTTAGCTACATCAAAGCTAAAAGCTAATTGTAAGAATTAAAGAATGAAAAGACCCATCCAGAGGCTGGGTACAATTTTTGCTGATAAGGATATTTATTGAGCATTTGAAAGACCCATTAGACTCAACAATTACAAAACAATCAATCTGCTAAAAAATGCCAAACAGATGTGAAAAGAGTGAACTGAAGAGGAAAAATATCTTGCAAGTAAACACATGAGAAGATTCTCATCATAATTATTTGTTTGGGAAGTGCACAATACTATGATCACGTACCACTAACTCCTATTACCTTTGTGAAAAAAAGCTGAAGTTTTTTTTTTTTTTTTTTTTTTTTTTGCGGTACTGGGGATCGAACTCAGGACCCTGCGCTTGCTAGGCAAGCGCTTATTCCACTGAGCTATATCCCCAGCCCCAAAAAGCTGAAGTTTTAAAGAAAGAAACAAAATGCCAAAATAACTGATTATAGACAGCCACCCAAAATTACAGGACTACTGGATCTTGCCTTTTGTCTGTGAAAATGCAATGTTCATACATAAACCAATGTTTACAAATGCATACACATAAACTGTAAAATACAGAAGTTGTACTTCCAGGTATTTATCAAGAGAAATGAGAACATATGCCCATGTGAAAATAATTTTTTATGGTAGTTTTATTCATAGTGTACTTTAGTGTTTGATTATTTCTTGATGTGTATCAAATTATATAATGATTTAGAAAAAACAGTTACTAACTACTTTAGTTTTGCTTTATTCTGTTGCTTTCGGTGGGATGAGAATTCATGAGTGACTTGCTGTGTTGTAGTTTAGACGCTCAGGGTTCAGCAAAGACGCTGGATAAGGCAGAGATACCTTAAGTGCTGCATGGGGATTCTGGTCTCCCTCCATCCTGGGGTCCTCACATAGATCCAGTGCGTGCAGGCTGTCGGCAGAGGGCCTCCGTTCCTTGCCACAAGGCCTTCTCTATAGCGCTGCTGAATGTTCTCTTGACAGGTTGACTGAGGAAGACGGACTAGAGTATGATAAAAATAAAAGGCAACTCCATAAAGTGTACTTACCTTCCCTGCAGTTTAGCTCATCTATTGCATATTGTTTGGTTTTAAACATGTATCATGCACATAGTAGTTACCACAAACTATACTAGGTAGTGACTAGCAAAATAAATAATATGTACCTCTTGTCTCTAAGCACTTTCCAGGGTGGTGAAGAGGACTATATACGGCCAAACACTAAGCAGAGTCCTTGAAAGATAGCTTTATAAATTAGTAAATATTCCTGTTTTTATAAAATTACTTATTAAAGTATATGATGCAGTTCATCTTTTAAAAATAAGTGCCAAAATATTACTACACTATCATGACTTTTTAATTTTTCCAGATATATCAAAATTATTTGAGAATATTTTAATAGATTTTTATAATCCATATACAGTATACAAGTAGTATTATAAGGTCCTACTTCATTAAGATTGTTTATCTGTGTGAAAAGGATTATCTTTCACCTGAGTATATACAGTGGGAAAATAATATATAAAATTTTGTTTTCTATTTAGGTTTATTTTGCATACTGTTTTAACAAAAATGTCACTTTTATTAAACTATAATATGCGTATTAAAAATATACTTACTGTAATGGTGCAACTCAGGGAATCTTTCAAAGCTGAATAACCCATCACCAGCAGCAGATCAAGAAACAGGTCATAACCACCTCTCCATGCCCAACCATGCCCTCTTCTGACCATCTCCCCTCCCCAAGGATAAATGAGGCCCTGAGTTCTACTGTTTTAGGTTAGTTTTGCATGTTTGTCTTTGTATAAATTGAGTCATACTATGTGTAGTGTGTGATATCTAGCCACTACCATTTAGTATTATGTTTGTGATATTTCTTCCTGGTCTGCACAGAGTTCAGATTGATTTTTGTTTCTGTCTAGCTTTTGTCATGTGGCTATACTACCATTACCAGTTACACTTTTGTGGACATTTTGAGTAGCTAAAAGTTTGGACATATAGCAGAGACTATTTCTATAAACAGACAATTGAACATTGTTTCCTGCTAGGCATATGCTTACGGATGGGGTGCTGGGATGTGGTACAAGCTTTAGATATTGCCAAACTTTTCTAAAGTTCTTATATAGTGTGTTTTAACTCATGTCCTTATTTTCACCTCACACCTTTGCACCAACATGCTGAACACACCATGATACAAAAAACACAAGTGACTTATAAGATTAGAATATCATCGCCACCTTAGAAGTTTATGTCAATTTTATTTATTTGTCTTCTAATTTTTTTAGCATTTTCTCACAAAATTTGAGTAAAATTGAAAGTACCAGAAGGGTAGTTATCCCAGAGGGTTATTGTACATCCTCTGCTACATTTCCTGCTACCTACAAGAGCCCAGTGTGAAAGGCATAAGAGCAGACGGATGTCAGGAGACAGCAGGTGCAGAATAGCGCTGATGGTCTACTGTAGGCCAGTTGTTGCCTAGGCGTGGGAGTAGCATGCGTATAATCCCATCATGCAAATCATCGCACTGATCTCTACATGAGACATATTGTTATTCCCGTTTCTATAAATGGAAAAAAATGAAGACTCACAGCACATGTGAATATTTGTGTCTGGCATGTTTAGTTGGGTGGTGTAGGTTACCACTTTTTCAAAATGAAAGTTTTGCTATATTTTGTCTATTTGTAGGGGAGGAGGTAGGGAGAGGAAAGATATGTTTCCAAGTGTCCAGAACAAGATTAAAACACCAACATTTAGTCCATAGTCTGTTGTGTGGGTAACATAAAGCAAAAGCTTTAATGCTTATGAGTTTAAGTTAATCTTTCATATAAATTTGAAATATCTTCTCTGCTTGCTTGCTTGCATGGATTTTGTGAAAAGTCTTTTTCATAAAAATATTAATAACAAAATGTCAGAATTCTTCTAATTATGTTCAGGAAGAGACAGTTGAAAAGGGATAGATTGCACAAATTAAATATACAAATATCAAAATACTTTATTATAAATATTTAAGAACTGAACTCATCATCTCTATTATTGAGTTTTCTTTAATGTTTCTCTCCAAATCAATGTATGTTTATGGCATAGTTATTATTTTTTTTAAATATAGGTTTAGCAAGGCATAATTTCGCACAAAATTTCTCCTGTTTTTAGGCCTCCTTCAAGTATGGAGAAATCTGTTTTATTTGGGAAAATAAATGTTCACCCCCAGCTTCAGTTTCTAAATCTTTGATAAGAAAGATGGCTAGAAAATTACAACTTTCTAAATTTTCTTTGGGTCAATTTAGTTTTCTGTTAATAATGTATAGAAACTGATAGATTTTGGGAGGGCTGACTATCATGATTTTAAAGAAAGTAATATTTACATGTCATTTTATGTTAGAAAAATAAGTAATTATAAGCAAAGGTAGCATTAACTGAGTTTTATGAAACAATTGATTTTTTTGTATAAAGGAAGAATACAAAATAATGATTTATCTTCATACATGTTTTTATTCTTTGCTTGATCCTAAAATGTTCTGCAACATCATATTAAATTCTTGCTAAAAATCTTCAGTGTAATTCTAGTTCCTGTGCACATAACAAAGTTTAAGCTTTTATCACACCATGGAAGGCTCTTCTTGTTAAATTTTCCATCCATGATTTCCACCTTTTTATTTGAAACTTCATCCCAAATGCCCCCACGGTGGCACCGCTGACAGTTGAATAATGCTCCCGCGGGGGCCATGCTTTGTCATTTCCTTTCCATGGAAGTTGTTCCTGTTCACTCACTTCAAGAAAGTTTATTTTAGAAAATTTTTCTGGGAAGTTATTCCTTTGATTTTTTTTCTTCCAATGGATTTTGTTCATTGGAGTCGGTCCTATTTACTTCAAACTGGTACACACCGAAAACCCTGTGACACATAGATGCTACATATATGTACAATAAACACATATATTCATTAAATCACATTTTTCCTATTTTAGACACCTCTAAAATAATGTCATATTATTTAAATGGTAATTTTCTAGATGCGATAATGCTTATCACACTTATGTTTCATGTTGCTAAAGGATGGTACAAAATATAAATCCTAACCTCCAGTAATATTTTCATGAATCATACTTCATTTTACAAGGACCAATGTTAAAAATAAAAGGAAATACTGTATTTTGCTCCAAAAGAAAGCTTTTTTATAGGAATGAATGGTGACACAAGCTTTGCGGTGATAGTAGCTTAACAATTGTTAATTTGTTTCAGCTTTTTCATCATTTTATATAAACAACAGTTAACAAAATCTAAAGTGAATATAATTAAATTAATCATGTTACATTTTATCATGAACATCTGGCAGCAAATATACAATGTTAGTCATGTACTTTAGGCAAGGAGTAATAGAGATAAATATTTTCATGAATATTTAAAGTTTTATGAGATATTAAAATCACACTTAACTAACTGAAGAAATAAACTTTGCAACTCTGACTTTTGATGCAATGAAATGTTTACACTGCTTTTAAATAAGTCAGTTTATTCAATCTATATTGAAAAAACAGATATTTAGTGTATTGCTATCAGTTAACATTTGAAAGCATCTGTAAACGATGTGCTCCTGCTTTTTAAGAAAGATAATATCCAAATTTGTACTAAAGGGAGTTTGATAATGCCTTTGACAGAATCAAAACCATGCAGACCGCCTTTATAGGTTTTAGCATTTCTTTCCTGACAATCTGACATATTAATTTTGAATGCTAACGTCAAATTTTTCTAAATGTCTATTTTCAAAAAAGTTACAAAGGAAATAGTACATGTACAACACTCAAAGATTTATTTTGCTAAATGTATTTGGAACTTCTTATCATATTTCCTGGCCTTATTTTGCATGGTTGATTACCAACTGTTCTCCCTTAGAACTTTTAAAACACTTCTGTGAAATACTGACACAGACGAAAGAAAATTGCATTTTGATGTACTCACAATGTGTTCAGAGTTTGTCTTAAACTCTTAACCAGGAACTATGTATGAGAACTGAAGGTCTGTTTCATATTGGTGAGTTCTCATGAAGACTGAGATTTTTCAGTGATCAATGTACAATTTATGTTCAATGTTGAAAGGAGGTAAGAATAAGTAAGACTGAAGAACAGAAAGTGGATGTAGGTACTGTGCGTATAAATGACTCAAAAGTTTGCTCCTGGAAAACAGACCAAAAGAGAAACTTTATGTATTACCAGTCATGCAAAATTAATAGGATTTTTAAATGCTTATGTAAATATTTAGTGTTTTAATAGATACAATTTGATACCCAGTAGATAAGAATTTGGCAGGATAATTATAAAAACCTATGGTAGCCCTCAGTAAAGACTTAGATATTAAATATTTTAATTTCAGCAAAGCAATAGATGCACGTAGTAAAATATTTAACATTCTAGAGGGACTTGTAGTACAACATGAAATCTCTTTTCCTTAACAATGGTCTTATTCCCTGGAGGTATTCACAAACATTTTCCATAACTAGTTCTACTGTCACTTGCATTTAAAACTCCATTATGTTTAATTAATGAGTTATCTGTGTGCCTTACATCAGAGGTAGGCGTTGTTTCTGTGAATCTCCCCCGTCCCCTAAACTCCTCATTTCTGTGCTTGGAATCCTGTGCTTTGTCACCTCACTTCACTCAGGTCTCTGTTCAAACGTCATATACTCATTAAAAGCTACTTCTCCCTCTATTTTGGTTGACTTTTGCTCATTTTACTTTCTATTGCCCATTCGTATGAATTCGTCATATATTTACTTACTTCTGATGTCCCTTACTATTGTCTAAGTTTTAAAGGAGAGCATGTCTGGTGCTTTATCTCTAGTGCTTAGAATAGCATGAGGCATATTATAGGAATTTGTAAAATATTTGTTAAATAAAACAGTAAATCAAGTATTTTGATACTACCAAATATGCAGTGATTAATGTTGGATAATGATAATCATTAATATTTGAAACTTTATAAACTTTTGAGAATGTTTATTTATTACATTCTTCCTATGGACACTCTTGTTTCAATTAAATACAAATTAAAATGTTACCGATCCAATCTATTCTATGTATTACTTATGCACATTTGCACACAGGATATATGGTGTGTTTGTGTATATTATATTCTTAATTATTGTGATACTCATATTAAGGGTCATTTCCCTCATAGGAATAGTGACAATAGTGTGAATAAAACGTCATAATCATGAAATGAATACAACAGTATGCAATCCCAAGTAATAAAGGGCATGTAGAAATATGTTATCAAGAAAACCACTAAACTTATTGCTATGTTAAAAAATTAGCAACTTTTATTTTGGAATAATTTGAGGTCTATCTAAAATTTCCAAGCATAGTAGGAAGATTTCCTGTAGACCTTTCACTAATGTCAATGTGTAATAGAACTGTCCAAACTAAGAAATTACTACCGATACAATGCTTTTAATTAAGCTATAGGCCTTTCTTTTGATTTTGTTATATATTTCTACTCATAACCTTTTCTGCTTCTAAGAGCCAAGGTAGGACACCATATTGCATATATCAGAATTTCTCCTGTGCGTTCTCCAATACATGAGTTTCTTAGTCTTCCTTATTAAAATTCTTAGGTAATGCGTAAAACTTGAGTGTAATGATTCCTCATAGCTTTTCTGGAGTTATAATTTTTTGTACATAATAAATTATATTTAATGGTAATAATATTGTAAAATTTATTTAGATAGAAAGCCAATTACAATTTGAATTTTATTGGTTAATTTCTTGGTCCCAGTCTTTTTTTGTAGATAGATTCTCAGTGTTGCTTGAATTTGCATTTTTGAATGGCCTGTGGTGGTAAACATTGTTTCATGTATTTGTTTACTGTTTGTACTATGTCTGGGAATTGCCTATTCATTTAAGATACCCATTTTTGAATTGGGTCGTTAAATTAGGGAGGTCTGATTTTTTGAGTTCTTTATGTATTCTAGATATTAGTCCTTTGAGTGAAGGACAGCTGGTAAGAAAAAATTTCCCACTCTGTAGGATGTTTCTTCACTCTGTCGGTGTTTTTTTTCCTTTGGAAAAGCTTTTCAATATGGTGAGATCCCAGTTACTGATTTTTTGTAGTATTTTCTATGTGTTTAGGCTTTTGCTCATAAAGTCTTTACATACTCCTGTTTTCAAAAGTTTTATTAATTTTATCCTATAGCAGATTAAGTGTTTGTGTTTTAAGATTTAAATTTTCATTCCGTTTTTATTTTAGTTTAGTGCATTGTTAGATACATGGGTCTAGGTCTAGTCTGTGGCATGTGCAGAGCCAGTTTCCCAGCACCATTTATTAAAGAAGCCCTCTTTCTTGCAGTGAAAGTGCTTGGCCCCTTTATCAAAGATAAAGTACACAAATGGGGCTGGGGATATAGCTCAGTGGAATAAGCGCCTGCCTAGCAAGCACAGAGTCCTGAGTTCGATCCCCAGTACCGCAAAAAAAAAAAAAAAAAAGGTACACAAAGATAAAATAGCTGCCTACATTTGCTTTATCTATTCTAGGCCTCTTTTGGTTCCATATACATTTTAGGGTTTTTTGTTTCTGGTGTCATGAGGTATGCTACTGTATTTTCATTGAAATTGCATTAAATCTGTAAAACAGTTTTGGAAGTATGCCCAATTTCACTATAATGTTTCTCCCTATCCAAGAACAGCAGATATCTTACCATTTTCTGATATCTTCTTCAGTGCAGTTTTTCAGAATACTGTAGTTTTCAGTGTATGGGTCTTTCAATTCCTTTGTTAGATTGATTTGTAATAAATCTTGGAAATAGCCCAAATGCCCATTAATGGGTGACTGGATAAAGAAGATGTGGTTTTTATAAAAAATGGAGTTCTGCCATGACATACACAAAAGTAAACTTGAGCTGTTTCTAGGTAAATGGATGCATTTTGAGACCATATTTTTAAGTGAATTAAGTCAGACACACATATTTAAATATTGCTTTGTTTCTCTTATGTGAGAAGCTGAAAGTATAAATGTGGACCAAAATGGATGACAGGTACTGGGAAGTAGGAAGAAAATATTTAAATAGCAAGGGGAGCAAGAGAGCGGTGATGGAAACTGAGGGAGGGGGATGGGCGGTGATGGAAACAGGGAGGGGGATGGGCGGTGATGGAAACTGAGGGAGGGGAAATGGGCAGAAGAGGAGACCAGAATAAAAAGAAACAGAAAGAAAGCTTTGGTAAGTAAGGAGAAGAAGAAGCACGGAAGAAAGGCGAGGGGAAGAGGCAAAGAGAAGAGGCAGGACACAGTGCGTGCAGCCCCTGTTCTCCGCGCTGAGTGTGGTCATCATGTAGAGCCAATAAAATTAAATTTAAAAATTGTACTTTTACTAAACGATTGATGTTTTAAAAGTTTCTTGTTTTCTTCATCAATAAGTCCACTCCATGCCAATCAACAGTACAAGAATTAGGGTTATATTTTTGTAACTGAATGTATATTTATTATATGGATACAATTTTGTTCATGTCTAAATGTACACAATGGGCAATATCTTTAACTTGGAACTAATATTTGTCATTTGTCCTTTTGGGAGAGAGAGTTGCTGTGTCTTCCACTTCTCTATCTCCTTTCTCCGCTCCTTTCTTCTGCTTTTTCTTCTTTGTGCCGGGCGATTGCTATAATTTTCATAAACTATACAGCTTTAAGAGTTGGTGAAACATTTTCTCTATAAACTCCCACATGCTTTCTATATTTGAACAAAATCTTCACTGTAATAACTAGCATTGATAAAGATAATTCTAACAGCAGTTTATTTGTTCATTCCACCCCTGGGATGTTTTTCTTAAGAATTTGTTTTTAACAAGAAAATATGTCTTCTCATTCAAGTTACATATTTAGGACTTCTCATAATCCCAGTTTGAGGCAGATTATAACTATTAGAACTATATGATCTGTCTCCTGGGTGTGCTCTCTTTAATGCTGACTGCAGTGCTAAGGGCATCAAGGACCCTTTTATTTTCCATGACAGACTTGCTTGGCAGTTGATTATTAGTAATTCTAAACAGGTTATAATTCACATACAAGATGTGATTAAGTAGTAACAGTGTACATTTGTCAACTGGAAATGTAAGCAAATAAAGATAGGAAAACTAGGTCTTCAAAAATGTCTTGAGGTGATTTTTATGAGATTAAAACTTGAAAATCACAGTAAGTCATATCTAAAAGTTGGACAAGGAAAAAGCACAAAGTAAGAAATGGGAATTTATGTATACCTTATTACTACCTATATAATAAATATATGCATACTGTGAAATTCCTAATTATTGAATGTTTATTATATTATTGCATCATGGACTTTTAATGTGGATTTTTCATTGAAGAGTATTTGCATGCCTGTCATAAAAAGCAGTTTTCCTGGATTTTTATTCACATGATAACAAAATAATCATTTATTATAGATATGAAATAAAAATAACAATCAATTCATTTAGAGCATGTCATGCACTGATCTTAAAGTGCTGGTCTTAAAGAGACATAGGAACAATTTTACCTTAGAAAAACAGTTTACAGTGAGAACTGGCTACCTGTATTCACTTTGATGCTCTGGTTTAGATGTCAAATGGCCCAGAGGCGTCTGTACTCAAAGGTTTGCTTTCCAGGAGATGCCGTTAAAGAGTGAGGGTACTTTTATGAAGCAGGGACTAATGAGAAGTATTTAGGCAACTGGAGACCATTTGAGAACTCCAGTTGATCCAGTATTTTTCTTTCCCTCCCTGACCCTGAAGCTAACAGCTTTGCTTTTTCATTTGTCTCCCTATGATTTGTTGTCTCAGGATAGGCCTAAAGCAACAGGATTAATCAATCATGAATTAGAACTTCCAAAACTATTTTCTTAAGATTCTACTTTTTAACAAGAATGATTAGTTCAAATGAATCTTTTTTCTTTATAATTTGCTATGCTCAGGTATTTTGTTATAGTAACAGAAAGCTAATACACTTAGTTTCCAGCTTCATATATTATAGCTTTTTGAGTTCCACTAAAAAGTATATTCAAATAAGTTATATTCTGGGTCATTAAGGATGGGATCCTACAATTCAGGGGACCATTTCAAAACCCTTGCTTCAGTTACACTTTCCCAAAGACACTCCACTGATCCTTCGGGCTGGCAGCTCCTGAGTTGTACAGTACGTGATAAGGCCAACAAACACCATGTCCGTGTACCTACTGCCATACCCTCCTTGCTGTAAAATGAGTTTCATGTTCCCGTGCAATACAAGAGGTGAAAAGAATATATAGCTTAAAATTTAAAGCAAAATTTGCAATAAAATACAAATTTCCATTAAGCCTCCTGAAAGTATTCTCCACTTAATTTGAACAGTTTTCCCATTATTTTTGCCCCTTCCTACAAAGGTTCTGAAAGTTCTCTTTGATGTCTTTACAAGGTGTGTGTTATAGTCAGGGTTTATAAGGGAAAATGTTTAATACTAGACATATAATCTATAGGATTATTTTATATATTCTCTCAAAGAGTCAAATGAAAAAGAATGTAGATCTGCCCACACGCTAAAGACCCAAAAAATCCAACTGAGGTCCTGGTTCTCATGACAATGTCCTGCATGAGTCTACCTTAAGACCTAGAGCCCATAGCAATGTCCTCCACAAGTCCAGCTGGAGGCCAAGAGCCCACAACAATGTCTTATGCAAGTCTGTACCATGGATCTGTGCTGGGAAGACCCAAAGGTCAGTGGTGGAAGATAGGAATTCTGTGCCAGTGGGGTGAAGGATCTGTGCCAGCAGGCTGAGGGATCTGTACTGGAGCCAGGAAGCGATGCTCAAGTTAAGGAGCAGAGCTCCCCCAAAAGATCTATAGCCATCTTCAGCAACAGCGAGCACCTGAGTTCCTCCAATGAAGAGAAAGGCTAAGTTCATACCAGGAAAGCCAGCGGTACAAACTTCTTCAGGAGAACCAGCAGCACACCATCTTTCCCTCCGGTTCTCTTTTTATGTTGTTGCCAACAACCCTCAGATGGGCCATCCACACGCAGCACCACAAAGATGCAGTTCAGCTGGATATTACATGTTGGCCATCAGTTAATCCACTACAGTATGATAAAAATATGGTTAGTGTTGCTGCTGAATGCCTCAAAAAGTCAGACTGGTAGGAAGCATGACTGTATGTCCTTATTTACTTTATTTATTGGATCTGCCCCTGTGGGGCTTCTGCCTCTTCCCCAAGGTAAAGATGACCATTAAAGGTAAATGTTTTGAATCAATTCATCTCATCAGGGCAGGCCTGCTAGCAAAGTTAAAAAGGACTCTGGATCTGCTATAGAAAGTGGCAAGAACTGTGGGATAAATGTGTTTGAAGTGGGGGAGGGTACTTTGAGAAGGATCAATGGAAATTTATCTTTTAGTGAAATAACTTTTTAAGATTAAACATTGTCTGAATTTGTCAATAGACCTCACACTATGTAAAATCCCATATCTATAGCTCAAATACTGTAGGATTTTATTAGAGGGAGTTGCTGGCTGAGGATCTGCTTGTATCTATGTCTGTGATATAATCACACAGTGTGTCTGAAATTTCTGCAATGGTGTTTCTAGCTTTTAGTGTGCTATATTTCTAAAAATGGATAATGCCTGCATTTTGAGAAAAAGAATAAGCATAACAAGAAAGAAAGCTGGAGAGAAACTGGTAAGGGACAGTGTACATCGATATATAGAACCCAGTACAGCTCCATAGCCCACACAGACACACGCAGAAGCCTGTTTTACTAATATTCTTGGCTGCATTAATCTGATTCACTTGAAATCAGATCATCGGCTGACATATCAGGATGGAATCACAACTCACCCCTTGTCAACTTCACGCTCAAATACATCTCTTTAAACTATACTTAATCTCCAAATCAAGCCAACAGCATGTTCATAATTCTACCTAACATAATACAGCGATTCTGCACTAAAACAGAATGAAACAATCCTTTACCCATTTCAAGTATTCCATTGTTTTTCAAAGTCCAAGTCTGCATCTCTTCCGAGAATCAAGGCAAATTCTTAGCTGTGGACTTCTAGAGAAAAATAGAAAACAAGATACATAATTTCAATGTTCAGTGGTATATGATAAATAATTCTCACTCCTAAAGGGAGAAATAGGATATAGAAAACAATCAGAAGGAAGCAAACCAAAGTCCACCAGGCAAACATCAATCCTACAGCTCCATGTTTTGCAGTAGAGGCGCAGGGTGGTAAAATACGAGCTCCAAATGCATGTAGGCGGGGGACAAGCTTCTGTGGCTGGGCAGTTTGCTTACATGCCTTTCTTCAGAGATATTCTGTTCCAGGTATTTCTATTCTTTGGGTCTCCTCTGAACACTTGGCTTCATCTCCACAACTTCTTGCACTAATCTCTCACAGGTTTTTGTCTCTGCTCTCAGACCTTGTTCTGAAATGGAATGGAAGCCTTCCTGTTCCCAGAACACTTGCACTGTGCATAATGTTAAAATCAACATCACATGGTGACACTAATATCTGTCGCGAGCAGAAGTTGCAGCCAGCACCCCTGTGACCATGGCTACAGTGGCCTCTGAGTTCCTGAATACTTGAGCATGATGAACCAATTCCTTTGGAAGATCTTGCTGAGCAGGGGTCAGTGGTCCAATGAAAGGTTGACACTTTTTCAACCTTGCCTCTGTTGGTGATTCTTGAGATGCCTTCAAAGCATCTTTGTCTTTGCTTATTTTCTTTATCAGCCATATCTTCTTTGCTTCCCATTTTGCACATAGTTCCTTTGTGGGCAAAATTTCGATTTTTCAAATTTTTTTTTACTCTGCATTTTGTTCCTAATTCTTACTCTAAATCTGGCCAAAAGCAGCCATCATTACCTATGCCAGAGCCCAAACGTTGGCCTGTCTCAAATTGTTTTCACTTGAATAGTCCATCACCCTTCATTTTAGTCTCCTACAGAATCCAAGATGTGGGCAAAATGCAGACAAGTTTTCTGCAGTAGTGTAACACACACGATCTCTAGTCCAAATGCAAGTGGGTTCCTTGCTGGTAACTGAAATCTCTTGAGCCTTCACTATTTGCATTTCTAATAGCATTCTGGTCTTCTCAACTTGGACCAAAATTACCCACCAGGCTTTGCTTACTGCACACGAGGCTTCTCTAGCCTTCATTTCAAAACTTTTCCAAAGTCTTTCATCAAACCACTACCAAAGACTTCTAAACCATACGCTCACGTATAGCCATAGCAATGATCTTATATTTTAGTGCCAATTTTCCACATTACTCAGCTTTCAGATTGCTGGGTAGAATACCTGACCCTCACAATTTATTGGAAGAAAGGCTTAACTTAGCTCACAGTTTCAGGAGATTCAGTACATGGTTGGAAGGGTCCAATATAGAAATATGGCAGAAAGGCATGGCAATACAAAGCTGCTTAGTTTGTGGCAGCTGGAAAGCAGAGCAGCAGAACAGTGCCAGAGAGGAAAAGCAAGGGAATATGTATACATTCTCCATCTCTATCATCAATACCTACCCATGTCCAACCCAGACACACCAAAGATCATGCTTTTCAAAACTTCTAGCAGTTTCTTAATGCATTGAAGCCAATACAGCAGGACTAGTGGGTAACAGCTAATGAATATAATCAATTGTAGGATTAGTTAATACTGGTAATCACATAAATAAAACTTGAAACACTAAACATTTGGATCATATAATAGAGTTGATAACGCATTTTCCAAAGTTGGCAATTATCTTAAAAGTTTATATGACATCGGGATGAAGCTACTCAAGGGGGTAAAGGATGTCAACATGGGAAACTGTCAAACACTGAAGAAACGCACTGAAGAATACACTCAAAGATCACAGAATCCATGTTTTTAAAATGACCATATACCAAGGCAATCTACAGAGTCAATGAAATCTCCATCAAAATCCCATTGGCATTCTTCATAACAGTATAACAATTTGTAAATCTTACATGGAAATAAAAAGACCCTGAATAACCAAAACAATCCTAATAAAAAAGACCAGTGCTTGAGATATCTTGATGCCCTTATGTAAAAATCTGATTTCAAAGTATATGCTAGAGATATAAGTGACAAAGCGGAACCATAGCAGTACGATACTGGCATGAAAACAGACATATTGACCAGTGGAATAAAAGAAAGAACTCCAAAATAAAGTACTGTGGTTATGGCCATCTGGTTCTGAACACAGGGGCCAAAAACATAAGGCAGAGAAAAAATGACCTCTTTAAAAAATGGTTCTTAGAATGTTGGATATCCACATGTAGATCTGTATCTCTCAATCTGTACAAAAATAATTCTTAATGAATCAAAGACAAAGTAAGACTTAAAACTCTGAAGACTTAAAACTTTGAAACTGCTAGGAGAAAATGTAGAGGAAAC
This sequence comes from Dinomys branickii, assembly GCA_004027595.1. NCBI lineage: Eukaryota > Metazoa > Chordata > Mammalia > Rodentia > Dinomyidae > Dinomys > Dinomys branickii. The sequence continues at coordinate 56,871 of PVLD010003367.1, read as the reverse complement.
TATACGATACATATGAGGCAATGACTTCTTAAATAGAAATCCAATAGCTCAGAAAATAACAGTAAAGTAAACACAGAAGGGGTGGCAAATAATTAAAAATTGTCTCTACAGGGAAGGACACAATCAACGTAGTGAAGAGACAGGGTGTAATGAGAGAGAAATCTTTTCCAGCTACTCTTTTGACAGAGGATTAATATTGAAAACATATAAAGAATTTAAAAAAATTAAAACCAGGCTGGGGATATAGCTCAGTGGAATAAGCGCCTGCCTAGCAAGCGCAGGGTCCTGAGTTCGATCCCCAGTACCGCAAAAAACAAAACAAAACAAAAACAAAAAAAAATTAAAACCAGAAGAACATGAAATCCAATCAATAAAACTCATGCAATGCACTAAACAAACACCTCTGTCAGCCTCAGGTTCCACCATTTCCATTCTCATTTCTCCAGGTTTCCTCACATATGCAATGCAACTTGTAAAAGTGTTACGGTAGCAGACATTACGTTTTTCAAATATCCAAAGAGCAAGAGTTCAAATTTTATGGCCATGTGAAATAGGAGCCTAACGACAGAAGAACTCTAGCTGATATTTCAGTCATGCATATATTTCAGCAGTGCCTTACTGGAGATCGATGGTGCTCATTAGCATACTTACGTATGTGATGAGGTCTACCTCATATAACCCAAATTATGGGTTCAGTTCCTTTTTCAAAAATGTTTAACAACAGATACCTTAGTCTTTGTATAAGTATGGGCATTTTGATATGTGTTTGGAAATACTGGAACGAAATGATTATCGGTAGCAGGAATTGAAAGTGAACAGAATGTTTTTAGCATCTCAAATTCATAGATGTCCAATTATCTCATGCAAGAGCATTTCCATTGATATTTTGCTGCTTGAGGAGTCAGTGTGTGATACAAGTGGTTCATGAACTCAGTTCTTTCCACAATTCTTGTCACAAACTGAATGAGGACCGAATCATATCTCCACATAAGGTCAATATTAAATCTAACCACTGAATTTGATTTAGTTCTCTTCCAACTTGGTTTGTGACCCTAATCATGGAACATTCATGAACCCACATCTGATGGTATTTTTCTCCTAGGTGAAAGGGTCCAACACATGACACGTCTTTGTCCTCAGGTAGTAGTTATTAGCCATATAACTGCCAAAAGAGAGTCCTGGTCCTTTGGGCAGATTAAACGCCAGCTTTCACTGTTGCTTTTTCAGATCCAAGAACATAGCTAATCAATCATGATATCTACCTGGGGCTATTGTTGTGACTTATCATTCATTGTTGCAAACTAATTTTAGGCATGCAAAGAAGACAAGGGAAAAATTAACCTCAACTTCTCCGTGTTATTTCATGAATGTTTGATAAATTTTTACTTTTCATGAAAAAATAGTGGTATTCTTTTAATTGGAGATGGTCCTCTTCGTATAACTTGGGATACACTTTTTTTTCTCAGTCTAGGAAGGCTGAACCTTTGGCCACATTTTTTTTAATGATCATGTATTACATACCTGTCCAAAAGTATCACAAAGGAAGGGATTCTACATTTAAGACAAATACTTTAGGGACATAAACATGACAAGAGAACAAAGATTTATTCTTCTTATTATTTTGATTACAGTTATTTTGATTTTCAAATGTCTTATATTCCTGAAAACTATTCTATAAAATTTTCTTTATTTTTAGGCAATTGGCTTATTTTGTTGGCATGAATACAAGCATATGGACAGCCCAAAAGAAATTAATCTATCACAGTTCTAATTATAATTTGCCTATTTTTGTCATTAATATTTTTTACTATCTGGAAGTTTTTGTTACTAGTTAAAAATGTGAAACCAATTTTCAAGCACTTTTGGAGTTTTAATTTTATCCTTATATTATATGGCTTTAATTAGTGTGCTTAAAAATTGTGTTAGCATAATGATTTTGATAAACATACAAAACATGCTACCACAGCATACTATATGTACACAAAATGCACTACATAAATATACAACATGTGTGTGAAGATTTATAGTTAAATTTATGTGAATTAAAAAATGAAAATAATAATTGTATATAAATACATGCAACTTGACACTGAGAAAATAATTTCTAATTATCAGGATAAATAAATTATAATTATGGATATGCTTTTAGTTTTAAAACACTTCACCTGAAGCAAACAGCTCAGCGTTAGAAAAACTTAAGTAACATAATAAATTTTAACATATGTAACCATTTTACTTGAAATGAAATAAAATGTAATCCAATATTCATGGAAGAGCATGGCTTTTATTTAAGCTTTAGGGAAATATGTGCAGGTTGTCATGAGGACATTTGTGTGTGTTTGGTGCACACGTATGTGTATGGTGTGAGTTAGATATATAATAACAATGGAAGTGTATTTCATCCAGATATCCACTCTAGGGATTTTAAAGTCTAAAATTTGAGAAAAGTCTTTTTGTCAACCAGAATTATTCTAACATCACTCTGCCATATTAATAATTTCTGAACTAGTACATTGCTTTTAAAATTTAGAAAAGTAAATGGAGTGATGCTTTACTAACATGTTTGTGGAGATAAGTGTAGGTGCTGAATGTTTTATGTTAAAGGAAATGTTCTTTTACAGAGCAACTTTCTTCACTGTCTTCTATTTATTTATTTTTATTTTTATTTTTTCTTTTAAAAGTAAAAGAACAAAAACACTAACAAACAGACACACAGTAGCACACGAACAGTACAAAAACTGAACTACAGATAAGATGGCAGGGGATCAACAATGACTGTTGTATTACACGTTGGTAACTTCAGAGTGTATGCTCAGGGCAATATAAATAGACATACAAGATTGATCAAATAATTAATCAACAATTGTTCTGTCTTCCTTTTATTTAATCAATTTTTCTTAGATACATTTTCTTCATTGATATCTACCTAAATGTCTGACACCTTAAGATCAGGATACATTTTGGGTGTGCATGTGTAATACTTTCCTCATTAGTTTCATCACTGCTTCTGTAAGTTTTATTTCCTTTATATGTTGATTTTTTCTAAATAATATATTACAATCTTTTAGAAAAAATTTTATTCATTTTATAATATTGTTCAAGCCTCGTAAATATTGAATGATAATGAAATAATTGCAAGAAAAGTAATAAAGTCAAAAACTTTAATAAATGACAAAGTATCAATGATATGATTTATTTGTTTACTTACATATTTAGAAATAGGGCCTTGGTTGTTAGCTTCTGCTAGTTGTAACTTGTGATTCTCTTGCCTTAGTCTCCCAAGTGCTAGGATTATGCTCATGCCACTACATTTTTCTAACAGTGTGTTACTCTTAATTGAAATTCTTGTGTTTACTTTTAAATAAAAAAGACAATAATTATATACTAGGTTGTGGGTAATGAAGATCAATTGCATGCTTTTAAACTAGCCTTGGAAAGCAAGATTTTCTTTTCTTTTTAGAACAATGTAACCTGTATAGAGTGTGCATGTGTGCATTTTGGTGATGTGTATTAATAAACATAGGTGGGGGGTACATATGTATAAATGGCAGGTATATAAGTACATAAATACATTAAGTTGGTTTCTATTTCCTTTAAAAAGTAAAATCAGCTTTGCTAACCATGCTATTTTCATAAATATTTCTTATACTACATTCTTTATATACCCAAATCTTGACATACATTATGAAAATAATTCTATTAGTCTGTACTTTTACACATTAACTTTCTAATGTATTTTTTGAAAGGGACTTTCCACACTAAACTTCTGTAAATAGGAACAGGTTTACCCCATATTTTTTAAAATAAGAATTCTTTAAAGGCACTACAATATATTCCTGTCTGTCTCTATAGAGCTCATAATGGGAATGCAGTGCCCAGGGCAAACTTTGCCTTCAGAAAATGAAACATCAAAGACAACATTTGTGTATAAATATATGAAAATGTTTATCAGCAAAATGTTTATACAATGGATAAAATAGAAAGACACTTTCAAACATTTCTTCAGAAGTAGTTTCCTAAAATTATGACACAGTACTACAGATTTTAAATAGTTGTCAGCAATGTCTTGTGATCTTAACGTATTCAAAACCATGATGTGCATTAGACAGACAGTAGATAAAGAAGAAAGTTTCAGGCATAGAACATGATATACTCAAAGTTAGCGTGTCATCCCTTGGCTAAATGTTAATGTATATGCTGTTTAGTAAGTTTATAAAATAATGTTACTTCCACAATGTATATATTAAAGAAGAGGTAAAAAATTATTACTGAAGCAACGTATGTTTAAAATGTTACTAGACAAGAGAAAGTCATAAAACTCTCAGTGATAAAGTGTGTTATAACTGATGTCATAGTCATTTTAATTAAAAAAATATTTAATCCTATAGGGAACACTGAAATCTATGAAAATTGATTCATTCAGAATAAAATTTTTCTGCTTAAATGTTAAAAATCTCAGTTTAAATGATTAGTGATAAACAGTGGGAGAAAAAATTTACTAGAGTAAGCTAGATTATTAAAATACAGCAGATTACCTTCTGGTGGTGATGAGCCTACTGGTATGGTAGTTAACTGTCCCAAAATGTGCAAAAGAGTGATGAGAATAAATTAAAATAACATCTGAAAAATGAAACAGATGAAAGAATATGTCAAAATCTAAGATTATACAGCGCTGCAACAGGGCAGAGCCGTGTGGTCCGCTGGGGGTGACCCTGCGGGCTTGACCCAGTAGAGCTTCACAGGAGTGGAACTCTGCGGTCCGCTTGGGCGAACCTGAGGACTCCACCTGGCCTCCGGACAAGTTGTACTGAGGCGAAACCTGGCGGTTTGCAGGGCAACCCCACCAACTGGACTGGACCATTGGCCTTGAGGGCTTGTCAATGGGGGCTTGACCATGGTGAACCTGGTTCCCTGTCTATTTACTGTCTTTGAGTATGGGAGCTTTTCCACCTCCTGCCATAGCAATCTGTGTACACCCATATTTGTTACAGCATAATTTGAAGCAACCATGTCTCCTCCCAATGTGAGAGCCCGAGGGAATAAATAAACCCCAAAATACAGTTATTATCAGTGTTAAGATGACTAATTGGGTGATAGAACAATGGAGATGAGGGTGGAGAAAATTGATTAATGAAACGAGCCACCATCTTTATAACTGAGCAACAAATCTGAAGATAACTATGTAATACAGCATCCAATATTAATCCCCTACTATCTTATTTATAATTTTGTATTTCCTGTATTGATTTTGTATTATCTTGGTTTGTATGTCTCCATTCTTCTGTCTTAAAAATAAAATCTAAGATTATAAAACATGCTTTTACCTCAAATTCTTTTAAAGCATGTAAACTATTGAAACAAATACAACCTTTGAATTACTAACATCGAAGTCTTTTATTACTTTTAATGTGCACAGAGTTCATGGTGGGTTAACATGAATGTGCAGATAAGTAGAACAGTGATGAATGATAAAGCTAGCAAAACCCTTCTTTTCTTTAAGAATATCGTTTGTTTGATAGCTTAAGCATGGTCCAAACCAGGTCTGTGTTTATGATACTGATGCTTCTCTTGTAGGCTACAGTAGTTCCTTTCTTCTTTGCTACTGGATCAGTTTTTCCAGTATAGCATTTGTCTATTTACTTCATGGAGCCCATCTTCACTAGTTTTATAAATGGAAAAGACACCAAGAACTGTGGCATTTTTACACAATGGAATATTATTCAGCCATAAAGAAGGACAAGCTGGAGGCTTTTATGGGCAAATGGTCACTATTAGAGACCATACTCATAAGTGAGGTAAATCAGATGTGCATGTGCAAACAGCATATTATATCATTACTGTAGGAACCTGGAGGTGGGAATATAGATTGGGAGGTATGAAGGGAGACTGCTCAAGGGTAGAGAGCAATCAGGATGAAAGGAAGGAGAGGAAGAAGAGGGGGATAGCTGAGTAGGTATGTATGTATGTACGAGATGGCTGACATGGTTGCACTATTGTCTCATGTCATTTTGATGTGGGGAACAATTGATGATTAGTTGTTTGATCAATCTTGTATGTCTATTTGTATTGTCCTGAGTATATACTTTGAAGCTACCAACATGTAATACAACAACCATTGCTGATCTCCTGCCACCCTATCTGTAGTTCAGTTTTTGTACTGTTCTTGTGCTACTGTGTGTCTGTTGGTGTTTTTGTTCTTTTACTTTTAAAATTAAAAAAAAAAAAGAAAAAAATTTGTCTAGAATCACAAGCAGCAAATCCATCCCATTAGTTTTTGCAGAAATAAAGCAGTGTTGTTGGGCTGAGCCCTGAAACATAATCCTCCTACCAAACTTCAGGAAATTATTTCAATCACTGATGGAATTATACAAAATAACTACTCCATTAGAATTGTAATTGGTGATAAAAAAATCTTCAATGTTCCTTTCATTTACTTGACGACATTTTCTTTGTAAAATAACAATTTCCCCTAACCAAAGGTAAATGTGATTTGCCTATGAAATGTAAACTCCTTGATTTTTTTAAGTACTAATCTTCAGAATAAAACGTCATCATCCTGATTATTTTGCTATTTAAAAAAGTAGCTTGGATGTGTTTTGTTTCCTTTGTCTCCTTTTAGTGTGTGCTGTAAGAATTGGTTGGAGTCATTATTTTTATCGCCTCATATTTGAGTAGTGAATGTTCCTTCACTTACATTTTTTGAGGGGTGAGTGCTGGGAATCAAACTCAGGACCTTGCACTTGCCAGGCAGTTGCCGTGCCACTGAGCTATACCCCTGGCCTTGTTCCTTCACTTTGGCTTTTGAGAGGTTTTTTTGACAAAGTTGTATTAGTATTTTATATTTTTACTCTTTGGAAAATGAAGAAATACCAAACAGCACTTGATTACTCTGACGTAGTTGGCAAGTCCTGCATATGGTAAAGGGCAACAGTTCATGGAGGCGGAAAACAGCAAAAGGAAGAAGAGAAAAAAGGGAAGGAAGAGTGTAAGAGAAAAGTCTTCCTGTCCCTTTTACTGTACGTAGGTTAAGCTAGAGCGGGTGTAGCTTCCACACCAATAATCCCAGAAATAGACAGTGCACCAGTCACAAACTAGATTCAGCTGCCTCTAAAAAGCACCATTCCACATGACTGCCCAAGGCTGTAGGGGGACATGCAGACACAAAACTTGGCAATAAATATGAGATGAGTATTAGTCCTTGTATGTACCTTTTGCTACAGGGCATATTATGTATTTTTGCTAAAGATTCTTTGCATTCATGTTACCTAAAATCACATTATGAACAGCTAGATATAATTTTTACTCCTTCCTTGTTGAGTGTGTGCCTTCAACTGATTTCTATTTTGGGTGGGAAAATACCTACTCGATCTAATGTGAAAGATTTAAAAATTAAATGTGAGAAATTAAGAAATATTTATTCTTAAAAATGCCAATAAATTTTTCTTAGAATTTGACAAGTTGGTGATGAAGTATATGTGGATAAGTAAGTAAGGCAGAATATCTAAGCAAGCCCAAGATTGGGCCTCGGACCTTGCGCATGCTAGACAAGCTTTCTAGCTCTGAGTCACATCCTCAGCTTTTTTTTAAAGTTCCCCCAGCTTCTCTACTCCCTGGAATCAGAGGAATACCCTGCCACTCCCAACTTAATTAACTTTTTCAAGAATTAATATCTGCAAAATGTTGAGTGTTCCCTGGCAAACATGTTTTTCATTTCTTGTAGTCTTGCTTTTGGCAGTGTTTAAAACTATTTTATATTTACTTGTTTATTTAGCATGCTTATACCTAGATATTTTAAATGTGATCATCTCTTAATTATTTCTTGTAAATGGGTATGAGATTGGATAGGAGATGAATATTAATCATGAAATGTACTTTTTATTATAATATTTACTATGTATGTTAATGACGCTTTGGATTTGCTTTACTAACATGATATTATCTACAACTAGTTATAACTTTAATTTCTTCTTTGTCAACTCTATACTCTTTATTGATTTCTATTTTGCATGTGCAAATCCCTACCTGATCTAATGTAAGAGATTAAATGATTGCTTAAAAATATTCAACTTTATCTCCACTTTCACAGGTGGCTATATTTCACTGTCTTTTGACTTTAGTCTCAGCCATGTGACTTCTTTTGGCTAATGGAATTTTAGCAGATGTCATGGAAGCAAAATGTGTAAAATGTGCCTGTATTTTTGGAAATCACCTTTGTTTTGTTTAATTAAGGAGAAATAGTTCCTTAGGGTCACTTCTATTCTATTTTTTCTGCCATAAAATACACAGCAAAGAAGCAGACCTACCCTCAGCACCTGAAGCAGACACACCATACTGACATGAGTAATCATGATTAATAAAAATTATCATTTGAAATCACTGAGCTTTGATTTGGTTTGTTATATGGCATTATTTTGGTGACCAATTAATTGAACAGAAACCAGGGAATACAACTGAAAACCACACACACAAATTGTTTTGTTTCAATAGATAAAATACTTTCATATGATAATTAACTTTGCTACATTCTGATAAGTGACCTGGGGGAAAAATCACTCAGGAAAGTGGAATGCGTAGTGTTTTTTGTAGCAAGTCATTGTCCCTGAAAAGCAAACACTGAAAAAATATTTATGGGAAGGGTGGATTTCCCCTTCATGACAAGAACAAAGGAAGACCAATATTTTAAAATATAGGCATACATTTGAGGTGTCATCTGGTGGAAGCATTCTCTTCCATCTTGGATCCAAGCCTTCCACCCCTAGGACCGAGCTGTGCAGGAACAAGATGCACAAATTCCCCAGTATGGGTCAGAGTGATGCTGAATGGGGCTTCAGTGATGTGATGTCAAATGCAGCCCCAAGGATGTATTGTTAAGTGGAAACCAGTCTTGATTCCTAGACTCATGTATTATTCCAATTTGCAGCAAAGCTTTAGTGGGTCAAACAAATCCTCATTTGTAGTGCTGTGCGTAGGAAAGGCGAAAAATATGCTAATAGCAGTTCGTGTGAATTGCTCCTCCTAATTCAGTGAATTCCCCCCAAGAAGGTATTTGTGCCATACTGGGAGTAGAAATTTGAACCGCATGGCTGACGTTATGGTTTGTGTCTAGACACCCACCTAAAGCTGCACGTGGTCTTAGGCTTTTCCAGAGGTGGGTGAAGCTAGAGTGTGTGATGCTGGGATTAAGGGTGTGTGATTGCTAAATCAGTTCACTGATTGCTTTGGTGACGCCCTATTTCCGATATTGGGTATTTTGTCTCAGCAACAAGAAAATTAAGACAGGTGGGATGTTGGAAATTTGACAGCAGCAGTACCTACATCAGCTGTGTTGAGTGAAAGATTATACTGATGAGGAACATGTGCTTGACCTCCATCCTGGTCACCATGGCTGTGCTGTGGAGGTATCCATTTTCCAATACTATTATGTCTGATGATAGTGGATGATTAAAGACAAAATCATGTTATTATGTCTTCTTAACTGATAGTCTATCCTTTTTCAGGTTCAAAATTTGTAGGTAGATATTAAATGTGATTCCAAGATCTTCCTGACATTTACTCCAAGAGATGTCCTGCATCTTTTCCAAACATTTTTAGCCCTGCTATTTCATATTTTTACTTCTAAGTCCTTGACTTAGCCATTCTCTGCTGCTTATGTGCTTATATATATATGTATATGTATGTATGTATATATATATATATATAACTTTGGGAATTGTGATATATTTCTCTTTCCGCACAAACTAAATAATCATCCACGTTCTTCAGGTCTTCCCATTGGGAAGATTTTCCCCTCACTTTTATTTTTCAGGGCTATGTTAATGAGACTGTAGTGCAGCTGCAATCCATTTTAGGAACAGACATACCATAGGCTGATCTACTCATGAAATTAATTATTTTCTCTACCTTAGTTAGCTGGCCACAATGAACCCCAAATTCTGAGAACAGACATGTGCCATAAAGGAGCATAGTACCAGTTGTGCTTGACTAAATGGGCAATAAATTCATATAGGTTACGCATGGCTTTGTCTTTATCAGGTTTAGTCAGAGATACACAAATTCCAATATGTGATATACTTCTGCTATACACACCTTACTTTATGACTAAGCAGGTCTGCCAGATCCCAGCCAAATGCTTATTTCATAACAGTGTCTCATGGAGTCCCCATGGCCAAGCTTAGGTTCCAGGGCCACCCCAGGGACTGTTTCTTTGAAGGAACATAATTCTCTCCTGGAGATGCATTAACTTTGCCCCAGCACCCAGATGTTGAAGTTACAATGTTCTCACTGAGGGACTGAATAAACTTTGTGCTTTGTCTTTTAACCGCATACACTGAGAACCATGTGTGTGCTGGGATACTAAGTGAAGTGACAGACTGCTTACAGTGTAGCCTTGACCTGATGTGCAGGCTATACTTCCAGTAGTAGCCTGCACTCGGTATTCCATGTCAGTTACAATAACGGCCAAGGCATTAGCTCCAAATGTGGATAAACTGCACTCAGATCCTAAAGATGCTGATTAGGTACTGAGATTCTTTCTTTGAAATGCAAGATGCAACATGCTGTAGCTCAGAGTGGATTTTGAGAATATCTCTAAGCGCTTGAACTTTACCAAGTGACAAAGACTTGAGTTTTCACAGCTTTGTCTTCCACTCTTTAGCGTGCATGTGTTTTACCAAGGGCGCTGACATATTTGTTGATTCTTGTTTAGCTGGTACCGTCAGTATCATTTCTGTAGTGATAAAGAATAAGTTCTTCAGAACAGTGGGCACATGCATTGTACTTGTAGCATTGTTTTCTGGTTTAGTAAAGAGAACTCCCTCGTTCAGTCCCACAGTTGGTGTCTCTAACAATGAATTGACAGTGGTCCATTCTCATCTTCTAGGATTTGGCAAAATGTGGTGTGTGCCTGGTGGTGGCATCAGTGATATACCATAGAGATCCGGCTACACATACGTCATAAAATAATGTTTATGTCTTTCTACTTTCAAGTACCTTAGTGTCTTGTAGAACCCACAGCACGAGCTGCGTTTGCAACATACAGTTTTTGCTTTGTTTTCCTCTTTCCATAGAAGAAGGAAAACGCTGGAGTCCTTGGCTCCACTCCGCAGTTCTACCGCAGAGTAGTTTTGCTTTTACCCTCCTGCTTCCAAAACTGTAGGAGATGCTGTCTGCTCTGAGGTCCCTAGCTCTGCAGCCACACCTCTCAGCCAAATCATCGCTTGGATCGGTATCTTTTTCCTTCCTCAGGATGTTCATCCTGTTTGCAAGAAATGATATGTTTTTCAATATTTTCTATCCATGCTGTGTTTGCAGAAGATAATGCGTAGCCGGTTGTAAACAAACGGAATCATTTTGATTAAATGTTTCCAGATTATATTTTAATATTCATTAGTCTCACCAGCTAAACAAGAATCAACAAGCTGATCAGAGGCCTTGCAGAGGCCTATGCTAAACACAGTATAATGGTTTGTATTCTGACTATATGGAACCAAAAATATTTTTAATAAATTGGTTAAAAGCTTTTGTATTGTTTTCATTGAAAATTTCTAATTAAAAAGCGAAAGCTACTTGGTTGGATATCTTTGAATATTTAGTAACTTTTAATGGTTAGAGGAAGATGGAAACTTCCAGGGATAGTAACTAAGGAAGTTAGACTCTGCGCATATCTGTCTAGCACATTTTTCTAATTGTACTTACAGTGACAATTTCTGTTTTAATTTTTCCTCTAATTCATTCTGTCCTTTTAAAGTTTTTAATGTACTGTTTTCCAAGGCACTCAGCTAAATTAGTTTCTTCAAATAAAAGAAAGTCATCAGATGTCTACAGGTGTGCAGCAAGTTTGGAATGCTCTGTGTGCATTCCGGGAAGTCACCATTGAAAACTATTTGAAACATTTACTTTGAAATGCATATTGATTGCACCAAACCTGTTATTTTTTGCCAAGGGGATTGCTGAGGATTGAACCCAGGGCTTTCACACTGAGCTACATCCACTGCATTTTTAATTTTTCATCCCTAAAATTTTGCGACAGTGCTTCCCTAATTTATTCAGGCTGGGTTCGCACTTGTGATCCTCTTGCCTTGGGCCCTCAGAGTGCTGGGATTATAGAGGTGTGCACCTAATCTGTAAAGTGTGCAAAAGGCCAAGAAGGGCAGTGCATCAAGATGTATAGGTACTTGGATATATACAATTGTTAAAAATTTGCAATCAACATATGTAGTTGGATTAGCTTATTTTTCTAGATGCTGAGTGTTATGGTTGATACATTGTGTCAACTTGGGGAATCTGGAGGTCTAACTGAGTGATTCAGCAGGAAGCTGGGGTGCTTACTTTGTAAACATCCTGAGCCTGTGGAAGAGGAGGACATGGAGATTGTGTGAGAAGTTTAGGACCCCTGGGTGGGGGTAGCTGTTTACAATGTAGGGGAGAGAAGGAGGCTGCTTGCGGTTATTCCTCCCTTTTGCTCTGGTTGATTTTGCTGTGCTCTGCTGCCCTGAACAGTTTGCCCTCTGCCATGGGCCACTCTGCCTCTCAGCCAGCCAAATATGGACTAAAACCTCCACAAACTATAAGCTAAATAAACCTTTCCTTCCTTCATTTTGGGCATTAGATATTTTGTCTCAGCAACAAGAGTAATATAACCAAGACACTGAGTAATTTGGTCTTTGATTCAGATATAGCAACATTTAATAACCGGTATGTGCCTCAGGCATGTCCACATCAATATGTGCTCAGACTGAGACTGCTGCTGACAGCAGGATTATACTGTTGATGTTTTCTAGGTATAACATTTTCCTGAAGAACACACTTCAGTGTTATCATCTAGTTTTTTCAGGTAAACTCCTCTAATCACCATGCTTCTCTAAAAGCAAAACCAGTTTGTGCCAAAAGTAGTCCAGTAAATGATAATGATGGATCAAAAATAATCTTAAGGAAAGAGATGATCTCATTAATTTTGCTTTTACTTTCTTTTGACTTACTCGCAAAGGAGACTAATCATTTCTCCTTAGTTTACCTCTTGCTTAATCTTAGTCTTCCAATATCACATGATTTACTTCCCTGTTTTCTGGAACAGCACAGACTTCTCTCACAGCTTAAAGAGAAAAGCCTTGCAGAGTGCCAGGCCGGCGTTAGCAGTTTTGTGAGTAGTCGCCGCGTGCACGCGCGCTTTTCCTCTGTTCATTTAGCTGCAGCGTATTGTGATTTCTTTGTGCTGTATCAGCACTGGAAAGGATTCAGGAATAGCTTGCAGGGAAACTGCAGAAGGAGAAACAGTATTCGCATACTGCTCACGCAGCGGAGTGTAATGGGTGTCAGTAGCGCCTGAGCCAACTACCAAAAATAGGCTGGAAAAATTGTGCTTTTTTTTTTTTTAAACACAGATGTATCTTAAGAAATAGAAAGATTTTCTTGTTATTTCTTGTTATTTTTTCAGGGTTTTCCTTACCCACCCCTAAACTAAACTCAGCAGAAGATGCTATACTGAATTGACCAAAATCAGACCAGCTAATTTTCTTTTTTTTTTTAGTTTTTTTTTTTTTTTTTTTTTTTTTTTTTGCGGTACTGGGGATTGAACTCAGGACCCTGCGCTTGCTAGGCAAGCGCTTATTCCACTGAGCTATATCCCCAGCCCCAGACCAGCTAATTTTCATGGGAAAAATAAAGTCTGAAGCAATAAACGGAAGTAGATTCACAATAAAAATTATAGTAGAACTGATTTCTAGAGAGGTAGAAAGACAGTTTCCATAACTCTTTTTTATTGGTACGTTCGCAGTGCATAATGTTTACATTCCTTGTATGGAGTTGCTAGGGAGGGCTGGTCAGACCCTTAGACACGGGGGCGGCGGGGGGGCGCACAGAGAGTAAAAACGAAGAGTAAAGACACATTTCACCAGGATATAAGGGGACCAGGAGGAGATCTCTAGTGGACTGGCTGCTCTGATTGGCTCCTCCGTGGCTGGCTTAATTTCACTGGCTAGCAGGAACCACCTGGGGAAGGCTAGCGCCCCTTTCATGGAACGGGAACTATAAAAAATAACTGGATAGGGATTAAGTTAACGAGGAACCAGATTTTCTCTAAACCCAAAAGCCTGTACTTTGACAACTGTCCTCAGCGGATGTTATCATGCTTCAGGAGTGCCGGGGTATAGCGTTCCGCCCACAGGCGGCCCCGCAGCCTTCCACACACCTCCCTGTTCCTGAAGCGAGGTCACACTGACCTTGGGACTGTGGGCCTTACGTTAGCTAGTTAGTTGGGGCCCCCGATAATCTGGCACATAACCTGGTCCCCCAAAACTTGAACATGTACATAAGACACCTCAATTCTTTCTCCATCCCTTTCCCTCCCTTCCGTCCCCCTCCCTTCATCTCTGCATCATTTTCCTACTTGAAAAACATCTATTTCCCCACTGTTTATGATCTACTGTTGCTGTTTGCTTACATTTTGGGTTTCTCGTATGAGAGAAACGATGCAATATTTAATTGTACTTAGTATTTTCATGGTGAAAATTAGATTTTTGTTTTCTGAAATTTAAATCTAGTCACAAAAAGTAATACTTTTATAGAATTTTGATCTCGTTTAAAAAATTCAGATGAATGGAAAATTAGTAGCAGGATTAGACATCAATAAAGAAATGAGTATTTGAGTCTCCCCACAACCTAAGAAAATAAGTTTTAATATTGACATATCTGCCATTTTAAGACATTCTTCTGAAATTCTGCATAATTTACAATTGTTAATAAACAGGCAGAAATGGCAAATAACCAATAAAAATCACCAAGAAGTGACAGTACATTTGCTTTCCATTTAAAATATTGTTTACATTATCGGTGATGCTCAGCTTCCTGCTGAAGCTCTCTGCACACCTGCAATATTTTGGCTCTCAGAAAATGGTTCAAATGATGCAGATGAATTATTTGAAATTCTCTGTATCTTTCAAATTATTAACTTGGAATTTTTATAACCATACCGCATGGTTCACCTACATTTTTTCCCTTGAGAAAAAGAGGGAAAAATGCGCATACTATTATTTCCTAGATTCTTGCGCATTCAAGGTGTTCCCTTGGCCCCGCTGACGGCCTCTGGGAGCTCTCCTTTCCGAGGCAGCAGTCAGGGGTGACCTTGCAGCCACTGTGTGTCGGGCTGACAGGTGCTGCACTGCAGTAATGAAGATGTGCTGTGTGGATATATGTTCACAGCACAGAGAGGAGCCTATATGAATCATCCTCCCAAGCGTCTGTTCCCTGTGACAAACCCTCATTCAGATCCCTGCATTCACACTGATGTGCCATTTTAACCCAGGGTTTTGCTATCTCTGGAGAAAAATCACCATCCTGACATCAGAGCAATTGAATAGTCTGTGAAGATTTAGTTCTTATGGATAGCTTTCCTCAAGTGTTGCTCTCACTGTTCACACTGTATTTAAGTGTTGCAAGGTTTCCTTGAAAACCTGAAAAATACATGAAAATATGTTTAGAGCAATGATTGATACCTGGGAGATGTTTACTTCAAAAGATTACGTGTAAGTATGTACCAAAATAGAGACAAAAGTAAGCCTAAAACGTACCAAATGATAAATCTGAGGTTCTGAAATGGGCATTTGGTTAAGAAGTAATTATGTTGAAGCTACCTAGAATCTTTGCCACTGTGCCATATGTTTTTGCATTATTATCTTAATATGTGTTTTCAAATGTTCACTATGATTAACTTATCTAATTTATATTTATTTCTGTTCTGTTTTCTCAGAGTGTCTCATTTATCTAATTTTTATTTAATTGTTAATATTCCTTCTTAAAGAGGAGGGAATTCCAGCACAAAGAGACAGAATTACTTGTTAAGGGTCACTAGCTGGTGAGTACAGTAACTAGGATTTTGATCTCACCTACAAGCCTGGGAAACGCTCCTGACCGCTGAGATACTCTGTCCCGCCTTCTTTGATACTTGCTAGAATAGCCCATATAGGTTGTTAGTCAGCCAGTAGCAATTGTGCATTTATTATACATTATCTTTCAAGTCGAAGTTATCGGTGGGGAGATGATCCTCAAGTGACTATTTTCATACCTGACAGTGTGGCATAGTAAATGTGTTCTTACTGTGACTGAATTCCTGTGTGCAACATATAACAAGAAGAAAAAATAACTGAAACAACAGACCCAACTGTAGCTTATACAGAGAGGCTCCATGAAGGCCTAAGAGGACAGCCTTGTAGTGCTCCTCTGCCCAAAACCCTCTAAAAATACTTGTGTTTCCAACTTGAATGCCTTGTGACACTTCACCTAGCTTCCCCTTAGACAGAGATGCGAACTGTTGCCTCCCTTTCCCTCCACATCAACATTTTATAGATTTGAGATTTACTTAGCTGTATAGTTTAGTGTCTCCTACACACATTGATTAAACTTAGTTACATTGGCCTTTCTCAAACATTTCATTTCCTAACTCTGAAAATATATTTCAACAAGGTAATTTGCTTAATATTTACCTTGAGATACACTTTGTCAGACAGAACTTTCTTTCTAACGTCAGTTGTACCCATTAGAAGAAATGCAAGTGTATTATCTATTTTAATGTTGAACCTTTCCATTCCATATTAAAATGTGGGTGGACAGATGAAAGAAAATATTGGGATTTCCTCACTCTGTCTGTAATTCAGTATTGCTTGTATTGTTCTTATGCTGTCTTGTAAATGGATGTCTGTTTGTTAATATGCTTTCCTTCTATTTTTTAAAATAAATTTAAAAAGGGAAAATATTGGGATAATATAAACTGAAGAATGTGTAATTAGCTACGATATTATAACTTAAAAAGCAGAGCAACACTACACGGTACAGTAAAGCATCTGTCGCAGTCTTGTCCAGTGTCAGAAGAACCCATCGCATGTTCTAAATGTCAAGGATTTAGTGTTGGCTTTGATATCTTATCAGGGTATTTCAGGAAAAAAGTTTTAAATGATCAACCTAAGGACCTTAACATCACCTTATCTGTGCAGATATAATTTGTAGCAAATCAAAATTCAAAACCACATAAAGTTTCTATCTATCTATCTATCTATCTATCTATCTATCTTTCTATCATCTACCTATATCTATATATATGTGAATAAAATTTAGGAGCACGAAATACTTTTTCTGGCATGTATGTGGCAATTATATTACGTCCTAAACACAGCCCATTTTAAATTAATGCGAAGCAAAGCAGCCAAAGTTTCTTATATGTAGCCTATTTTAAAGTAATAAAGAAGCAAAAGAATCAAAGTTGTATCTTCAAATATTCTACTTATGTTCTGTGAGCCCACAGAAAAGAGTAAAGTAAGAGGAGATTTTTGACTGCCAGCTTTGGAGCATCACCACTTACACCGTTTGCCAAGTGCTCCAGAAGGAAAGAGGTGATTAGAGACTTGATGGATGAGCCCCTCAATTTATTTCTTAAGAGAACAAAAGTTCTCTTTCTTACAGCCTGAGCTGTGTGATTTGCTGGAATCCAGATGACCAGATGAATTCTTTTTTGGAAATGACAATGAAAGTAATTATATCTTTAAGACTGCCAACTTCTTTTTAACTTCTTTGACAATCCAGATACGCTGATATTAGTAACAAGAACAGTTTTATAAACAGTGTTTCTTAAGAGGCTCCATATGCAGCCATTACACTGCTAGATGCCATGACTACGAAAGCGTGGATTTTAGAGGCATATGTGACAGAGTCTGAAAATACTACTTCTAGTATGTGTGGATGGGAAATAAGGAAAAATAGTGACTCTAGGAGTTTCTCCTAATTTTCAACATGTCCTACTGGTCATATATATATATATATAGCTAATTTCAGTTGAATACAAAAGAAAGGATTAGGTTTATCATGATGGCCTGTTTAGCAACACATAGCTATATTGGAGTTTTAATCAGATTACAAACAACATCTTATATGAATAATGATTAATACAAATAAAAATGTTATTGAATAAGATAGAAATTATATTATCACATCTTCCATGTTTTCATTCTTTTTATATTTGACTCAGATATTCAAAAGAAATGGAACAATATAGTGAAGAATCTCAATTTTCAGTATCACGCTTCCTATAAATATTTTTAGAATGTAAGTGTATGTTAACCACATAATTCACAATGGGTGAAAATAATAAGGTAACTATAATTGTTTAATTTTTCTGTTATAAATCACATTTCTCCTTTGAAGTTATGTATTTCATTCCTACATCTTGACCTGGCACATATAACTGGTGTTTAATGTGTTATTGTTTCTGACCAAGTTGTAGATTTCTCCACACTGTGTACAGTTACCAAGATTAGAAAATCAGAATGCTTAATTCATTTTGAAAAGCAAAATCTCATTTTCACAAAAAAATAAATGCAATGCTATCTTTATCAGAGTGAAATAAGTAGGAACTAATGCTTTTAAATTTAAAACCTATTTTGCAGCAATTTTTATTGACTCGTAAACTTCCTTGGAGAATAAACTTTTCCTCTATATAATCCTCACATTAAAAGTTTTTTGTGTAATAATAAGCTAAAAGACTAAAATAATTTTTTCTTAATATCTATTTTGATGATCACAAACTTTATTCCTATTTTTCTTCCTTTTTTGATCTGAAACAAAAATGTCTCTGTTCACTTTGAATAGATTTTGTGGATTTACATTTTTTTAGTGGGAACTGTGATGCAAACTTGTTCTTGACTCATTGTGAGAAATATGTAACTCATATTCTCATAATAGATACTGATAAATTAACTCAGAGTTATAATTAACTATTAAATATCTAGTGGATAATGGAAACCTTGCTACTTAAATCAGAAGCAGGGCTTGGGTTGGCAAAACAGCGAATCTGCTGTGTGCTTTGCTTCTGCTTCCTCTTCAGGGTGGATGGAAGAGCTCTGTGGCCAGTGGGGTATCCCTCGCTCTGAGACGCTCCGGTTTGCTCTGGTGATTCTCGGAGCTTTTCTACTTTATCGGTACCTTCAATAAAGAGTACTACCGGGTTGAGAGTTGAGAGATCTGATTTCTTCTCTAATCTGGCGCCTTTACTGCTAGGACTTCAGCAACATCTCAGCCTCTCTGTGTAAACATCAACATTTTAGCTCAGTAAGGTATTTTCCAAACTGAAAAGACCTCATAGGAGTCTTGTCTGGAACTCTACTAGTCATCTTGGAAAATGACAAAGGAACCACTGCAAACTGCTGTGAGGTTTTTCTCACAATCTTTTGAATGATCCTGTTGGTTATAGTACTCTCACCTTAATTAGGTGGTCAGCTTCTAAGATATGCTTTAATGATGGCAAATTTCGATGAGCCAAAGAATATCTTTCAATGTTCTCTGAAACATCAGAACCATCTTTAATTGCTCGATTCATTTAATTTAGTCCTAACACTTCATCTAATGACTGAACCCAACTTGCTTTAAATGCAGCTAATTCAAATTTGCAAAAATGTATTAATGTGTTTCAGTTCTACTGTAGCAAAGTAAAACCCACTCCTATATCTAATTTATTTAAATTGCATTTGACATCCTAGTCATGAATGATCGTATCTCCAATGTTAATTTCTGAAACATTACTTTGATGATGTTTTGGAAAATGAAACAGAAGACAATCAGAATGTCAAAATTGTATGGCAGATAATTTCCATTATACAGGAGAGAATATTAAAACTGTGAAAGAAGGTGTTGATTGATGAGAATATCAGATAGGTATGGAAAATTTATGAAAGCAGAATGGCCAAACTGGATCTCATATGAGAGAAGCATGGCCTTCACAATTACTGCAAACTTGCGCCGCAAATAAAGATGAGATGTATTTCAAGTTGAAGTTATATACTTTGAAGAGGAAGATACATGTCAGTGTCTAAACAAATGCTTCATAAAAGATAGTGTTTTTAGTCTTTTACTATGAGATGAAATTCAGGTATAATAGAGCACACAAAACAAATGAATTGCTCAATGTGATACTCTAGGTTGACTCCAGGTTGGACAATCTCATAGCTACTGCTCCTATCAGTCAGTAAGCATTGAAAGTCACCAGAGGCCTCATCATAATCTCTACATCATTTCCAACTTCTCTCTCCTTCCCAAAGTAATCAGTATCTAGTTAAGACTTCCTTGCATGTCTTTAAAATGCTGTTTCCAAGTGAGGATCCTTTTCCAATATCATTGGATTCTCAAATGCTGATGCCATTTAAGCCTTTACAATCTGCTGAATACTGCCGGGTGTTTTGTCTGTAGAATATGTGATGCCCTATATTGTGCAGAAAGCACACTCATGACTATATGTTTCTTCTTTGTGACATTGCCATAAGTAGAACTTAATGCATAGATTCATTATTTAATTGGGTGATAGAAAAGGTTTTATTTCAATGGTATCATTTTTATTTAATACATTAATTACTGGAATAGCTAGACACTTCCTTGTCATCTCTATTTGGTTGTGTGGTGGAAAATTGAAATTGGAAAGGCACAGTCAAGGAAGCTGACCTGTTATGTATTCATACTGAAGGCAATTAACTGTTTCCCTATCATCCTTCAAAGTTAACCTATTAATTTAAATGTTATATAATAAGTAAATGGCCGTCTTATCATCGACCACTCAGAGCCTCTTTGAATTGGCTGTCAGGTTATTTTGACAGGACTCTAATCGTCTTTGAAGGCTTCTTTGTTGTGTTGTATGGGGACACTTCAGTGTCATTTTGTACATTTCCTGCCTCAGGCCTAGAATCAGGCATATCTCCACAATGCCCCATTTTCTTTTAGTGATAATTTTTTGAAACTCTAGTCTATGTTAGACATATTCATTGCAAATGGATTGTCTTCCCTAACTATGCTGACAGCAAAAGATAGTAGAAATTAGCATAGCAAGAACATGAATTCATATTGGTAATTCTTATTACAGTTTTTTAAAAACATTTTTCTTTATTATATCTGTATTTCCTTCTACTCTCAAAATCCTGAGGGTGAAGATCACAAATTATGACAGAGTTAGAATAATTACTCAGTTATTTTTATATGACATTGGATACAATGGTTTTGGAATAACATTAGTAATCTTCTAACCTTTAATATAATTAAAGAGAGCAGTTAAAAGTGTTTTCTCCATAAAGTTCTTCTCATTTATTCTATTACTTAGAACTCTCAGAGCACATAGCTATTTAAACATTACCCTGTCCATTACAACCTATCTGCCTTTAGTCTTAGATCTGCAAACATCCACAGATTTAACATTCTAAGCTCTTATGTTTGGGCTTTTATAGTTGAAAGTAGTTTCACCAGCTTAAAAACCTTTTTTTCTATACATACCTTAAATGTATTGCTCTATTTCCTTTGAGGTTAGAGTGTTACTGATAATAACCTAATGAGTTTTCCTTTTAGGTCAATGCAGTTTTGTATTCAATGAAAAAATGTTTTCTTTTTCTTTGAAGCTCAGTATTTCTTGCCATTGATCATTTTGGGACCATATGCTTATGGACACTTTTTAAATATAAGTTTAATTCATTTATATAAGGAAATATTTCTAAATTAAAATTTTTAGCATTTATTTTTCTTTTAACCTTACTGCCTTTTCATCTTTTGGGCTGTTATTGATGACTATTGAAACTTTTGTCATGAATTCCCTTCCCAACATCAACATTTACACTTTCTAATTATTTTATCTTTTCCTGGTTTTTCAGTGACTTCTGGTTCTTTAAAAATACACTGTTTTACCTTCTATTAATCCTAAACTGTTTCCTATCATGTTTATTTTTGCTTGTGTTTATATTGTTCCTTATTTTGAAGAGTTGGGTTTCTTTTGCTCTGATTTCTTCCTAAAATCTTGATGCAGTCCATGTTTTCTCTCACGTTTTACTTTAATCTTTTTTGTGTTAAGTCACTGTATTATACAGTAGCTCATTATGAAGAGCACATTATGACAGTACAGTAGCTGGTTTGTCTTGATATACATTAATTTTTTTTTTTTGGTACTGGGAATTGAACTCAGGACTCTGTGCTTGCTAAGCAGGCACTTGTGCCACTGAGCTATATCTCCAGCCCCTTGTCTTGATATAAAAGCTTTGAATGGAATTTTACCTCAGCATTTTACTATTTTCTATTTTGGTATGAAACTATTATAATTATTTACCTTTTAAATAGTAGTCTTGTCCTGGGAGATTTTTTAAAACTCCCCACAATTCCTCCTCTTGTTTTCATGTAAGATCAAAGCTATAGTGTCTTATTTCTAAGATTTCTTGATCTTGTTTGCTTCCCCACTTTTCTCTGCAGCTCACTTTCTTTGTCTTTATTATAACTGTTCTTTTCGATTTTTACCTCACTCTAGGGAGTTTATCTGGAGCCTCTGAGACCCAGTTGGTCAGTTTTGAGATTTCCCAGGGGCTACCCTGCCCCAGCCTTTTCAGATCTTATTGCGATCCTTGCAACACCTCATGATGGATTTGGCAACAACACCATCAGCTCAATTGCTAGTTTCAGCTGGATTGTCATTTGCTAACAAAGTACTGAGAGGCACCTTTTTGTTTCTCTTTGCCTTCTCTTGCAGAGGCCTCTGTCCTTCAGGTCTTGTGAATTGTGGTGTTTGGTTTCAGCCACTTGTATTTTGAGGTTTGTAGTGACAACTTGTCACCTTGATTTACTATGAATTCTTGGATATATTACCCAGTTGTTTTGTGAGTTTTAATACCCAGCTGCTTTCATCTATGAGTTTCAAAACCTAGGTTACCACAGAGATCCCGTCCTTTCTCCTCCTTTCCAGAGCATGTTATGGTTTATTTGTGGGGGTCTTGGGGAGGTGATCATGGGCAGGTGAACTAATCAGTGAATTAATCACTGATGAATGTATAGCTAAATGTGATATTGGTAGGCAGGGCTTGGTTGAGTAGGTTCATCACTGGGGGTGTGACCTACACAGGTGTGACCTACACGGGACCTTGTCTCCTCCTTTGGCCTCTCTCAGATTCCCCCAGCTTCTGCCACGTTCCTCTGCCATGGTGCTGTGCCCTAGCCAGCTGGCTATGGACTGAGATCTTTATAAACTGTGAGCCAAAAGGAACCAGTTATGATTGATACATTGTGTCAACTTGGGCAGTCTAGAGGTTTGGCTGAGTGACTTAGCAGGAAGCCAGGGTGCTTATTTTATATTCATTCAGAGCCTGTGCAAGAGAAAGGTTTGCAGATGGTGTGGGTGTAGAGGATCACCCCCACGCTCTCAGGGCAGGTAGGCTGCGTTTAAAAAATTATTTTAAAAAGACCGGCTGCTGGTTTTTCAGAGAAGCTCCGGTCTTCACCTTCAGCTTGCTCGTCTCCCGGCTTCCGGTGCGGACTGTTCAGCTTTGGCCTGGGGGTCTTCAGCCTTCTGGCATAGGCTCTCCGGCCTTCATCATAGATTCTTCAGCATTCTTTCACAGACCCATCAGCCCTTTGTTATGGACCTGCACAGACACTGCACTGTGCTCCAGACCCGGGGCTGAGCTCTTCAGTCTCCCTCTGCACGCTTCCTCATCCGACTCTGTGGCTGACCATTGGAAGCCAAACATAATTTCATGTACATTTGCATATTCTCTGTTATATCTGTTTCTCTAGCAAACCCTGACTGATACAGATTTTGGTATTATGTCCCAGCAATGAGAATAAGACAGAGCATGACACAGTGGTTAAAAGGAGCAACTGTGTAGCTAAGATTGCCCAGTGTGAAATCCCAGTTCTACCACTGATGAGCAGTTTTCTTTTGGCACAATTCTCAGCTCTAAAATTGTGACAAAAATGCAATTTATCCCAAAGGATTATTATTAGAATTAAATGAATTAATATTGTTAAAGTACTTAAGATTATGCCTAGTAGACTGCGATGATAATATATGCATTTGTTAAGTAAATTAGATTTAGTTTAAATTAAATTTAGTTTCATTTACTTACGAGTCATTTAGAGTTAGTCACTATGTCAGTCATTTACATACTAGTATGCAGACTAGTATTAGTCATTACATAGTCATTTAGAATTCAATAAATATATCATGCAGAAACATAGACAATTACAATCAATGCCATTCCTTTATGATTACATTAAAATGTGAACATATTCTAATTGATTAGAAACATGCAGCTATATATGGAAGAAGTCACTGAGTAAATGAATGTTTAGGTAAGTAAACTAAATTTCTAACAATTATAAACAAGAAAGTTAGATAGTATAATGTGCTTATCATGCTACTTACTATAATGCCCTGGAAATATAGAACTAATCAGGTGACTATAATTCAAGAAAATAGTTATTGATCTTCCTGAATGGTATAGATACTGACTTGAAGGACTAAACAGTTAACTTTCAAAATATCTTGTCTTCATATGTTTCAAAACATCACACATTACATATCAATGTCTCCCTAAAAATTTCATCCTTGATATCACTATACAGAAAATCAAGCAGCTGTTGCTTATTTCTAATGTACTCACAACTAATGTGTGTATAAGGAGCAATTTAGGTTTAATAAAATAAATCATGAAGGTTAAAAGATCATGAATAAAGATGAAAATTAACAAATGAATATGCAGCATTCTTTTTCATTGGTATGTTAAAGAATAGGATGATTATTCTAGATTCTATTGCATTTGTTCTTCGATACAGATCATTTGCTAAGAAAGTACTGACAATATTGATAGTAGTAATATCAGAGTCACGATTTGTTGAGAAAACAGTAATGATTACGGCTGGGCGTAGTATGCACGCCTGTAACACCAGCACTTGGGAGACTAAGGCAGGAGGGTCTCTGTGAGTTCAAGCCCAGGGTGGACTACATCATGAGTTTGAGGTCACATGGTGAGATCCTGTCTCAAAAAAAGAAACAAAACAAAACAATGAGTATAATGATATGTAGAAGTCAGACACTCATTAATGACTAGAGAAACACTTAAGCATTTTATAAAACCTCATAGAAGTTTAAAAGAAGCCGGGCATGGTGGTGCACACATGTAATCCCAGCACTCAAGAGGCTGAGGCGGGAAGGTGATCATCCAAGTTAGAGACCAGCTTGAGCTACAAAGACCAGCCTAAACTGCATAGTGAGACCCTGTCTCAAAAACGTTAAAACTAAACCAAAATAAAAAACCTTAAAAGAAACTAGTTTTGTAAGTATATGAATTTAGAGGAAAGAAAACAAGCCAGTTACTTTAACAAGGACCATAAATGCCTTGTTAGAGGAAAGCATGGTGAATCAATCAGAGTTAGTGTACTGGCTAATATGTTGTCTTCTGATTGGTTTCCCCATTATTGGCCTATCAAGGTTAATTTTGTGTGTGCTTTGACTTACCACAGGCTATTGGCTTGTCTTTTCAGCCACAGCAGAGCTCAAAATGAGCACAGCTTCCCCACAGAGCAAGTGCTATGAGCAATGTAGCAGATCATCTGCTGCAAGATCTCCTTCCTCCTAGCAGGTGCACTGCTCGACATGAGGCCGAGAGAGTGGACTGTTTTTGCTGTGGAAAGACAGCAGTGAGATCTGAGCTGTTAGCATGAGCAGGAATGGAAGCCAGCTCTCCCTGTGATTTCATCCAGTTCTCCTCAGCGTGATGGGCCCTTTGCAAGCTCAGAAGAAAGGGTCATTTTTTCCCATTTAAGTCCTTTTCCTGGATTATGTGTACCAAATGCTAAATCTATGTTTATTGCTGCTAAATTCTGTGACTTAAACTTCTAAAACATTGCCCATGGCATAGATGATTAAAAAATGATGGGAATATATAAAACAGAACACAGAAAGTTGGGAAGAAATTCTGATCCACATGATACCGTTATAAAATGTTTGCCCTGAATTACCCATTGTTTTCACAGGATCATATCTATAAACTCTAATATTACATTTTTACAATCAGTTTGCATCAATATAGTATATGATTGTGTGCTACTGACATAATTTTAATCATACTATTGAACTTTGTCAATATGAGATGAAAGTTTTCAGCAAATAAAATATGGGATCAACCAATTGCCAAGTATCAAAATATGTTTGTTACCTCAATATTTGGAAACCTCTCTTATTTCTGAGATGTTGAAAATTTTGTATTTCATTAACACTGGCTGATTTTGGTCCTATTTTGCTTATGAGTTAATTAAATGAAATGTAATGGACTTCAAAACATTCATTATTGTCCCTGCAAAACTTGTATTTCACTTACATACTTCATTGTTAACATTAGAGACTACTTCTCAATTTCTAATTAGAAAATTAGGAACAGATGTTATTATGACAATTGATTAAAAAATATTTCCATTGTACAAAGTACAGTATTGACATCATTTTTAATATTGTTATTTAATTTCCATTGTTTGAAAAAAGATCAAGTTTTGTATTTTTTTGAATACTAGGAAGTGAGCAGCACTTTCATTTTGTACTGAAGATGATTATTAAACTGGTTTCCTATCCTTGTCTTTCATATCAACAGTAATTGATAATGTTATGTCATTTCTCAAAACAAATTTTAGCCTGAAATAGAGACTCTATCTGAAATGCTTTCATTAAGATATATGTGAAATATGTGTCTGTACATATACACATATGTATATATGCAAATACACAATATGCATATTCATATACAATTTCAAAGGGAGAATAATTATATCTTTCAAGGCAATAGTTTATATGATTTTAAATGATAATAAGTAAAATAGATTAAATTAAGCTATTAGTTAATCCATTAAATTTCTTTTGTTTAGCAAAATAATTTAGTAACATTTTGGTATAAAACAGGTATGGTTGATATGAAACTGATAGATTAGGAACTGATTTGAATTCTTTTATTGGACAATTTTGAAATAGAAAAAACTTCATACAATTTTTAAGGAAAAATTTAGAGATCATTTTAGTTTTCCAACACCAAACCTGTTCAACTTTGCCCCTACCCTTATAGAGCTAACTTTTGCAAATGTGTTTTTTAAATTAATTGTTTTATGTGAGCAAATGATGCAGGCTTCCCTTTATATGAACTATTCTTTCTTCTTTCCAGACAAAGAAGCTCTTCCCAGGCAGTAGTCTAACAGAGAGGGTTCTGAGTCACTTTACTCCTTCCAGCTCCCTTGCCCGGATGGCCGGCCTCCCGCTCCAGCGAGGGCCCCAGGTGTGCTACATCTTCAATTTTCCTGTATTCAGCGGACGTCTACCTCAGTAACTAGTTACTCTGTGTCAAGCACAGGACTATCAGCTTCATGTACTGGTTTTGTTTTTCAGGAAACTTTTGAATACACTTTGAAGTTAATCAGGGCACAAGTTAACTTACTAGCTTAATAAACTCAGGATCCACATAGAGATTCAGGCCCCGCTGGATTCAGAGGTTCAACCAAGACACTGATACCATCTTTGAATTTGCATCCTTTGTTTGGTTTCATTCCTCAAAGGTCTCATTTTGCACACTCACAAAAACAGATGTCAGTAGCCACAGTGTCAAATCTTACCTTCCCATGGCTATACATATATTGATATTAAAATATATTTATGAAAATATGTATGTAAGTATTTGTAAAACACTTTAGACAAAATATCATTATATTTAGAAGTGTAAATGTGTAGTATAAATTTATGTATCTAACATTTGATACTCATCCAAACTCATGTGGCAGGTATTACCATTAATTTCAGAGAGGAGAGAGCTGGGACAGTGAAAATCTTAAATTTTTCAAGGCCGAACAGCTCCATAATGATTCACTCAGTTGTTATTTGCAACAAAATTGGTGGAGCTAGAGACTGATGTGCAGTGGAAGGAGCCAGGTAGAGAAAGGCGAGCACCGTAAGATCTTGCTCATTGATAAATCCAGAAGAGACGACCCTACGGAGTTGCCAATAGAATGTTTATCACCATCTGGAGAGAGGAAGAGCTAGGAAGAAGTGGTTTAAATTTGAAAAAAAAAAAAAAAAAAACAAACCCAGTAATCATAGGCATCTTTATCATCTATAGTATTTAGATATTAATTTAATTTGGGGGACAAAATTATTAAGCAGTTGTGAAAATTTCTAGCTTCCAGGCAAAGCACTAGCATGGCAGTAGGTTTTTCCAGTTCATACTTCATAGATGATTATACCCTGTTGGCCTAGTCTAATCATTCCCTGCTTCATATTGTGAGGATTAAATTTGTAGCAGAGATAGAACCATGAATTCAATAGAGAATACTGTGTATCCAGTTCATAAATTTGTGCCCACACAAGACAGTATTACAGCTGTAAAATACATATAGTAGATCTACCTTTTTTCAGATCATGACATATTTACAAATTGTAATTTCCTCCAGAGATACATTGTGACTAAATTATAGTTGGTGTTTGGTTCACTGTCTGGAGGGAAAGACACATCTAATTCATCATGGTTTAAAATTTACTAGCAAAACATGTTAACTTACTTCTTTTCCTGTGAATTTTATTCCCTGCAAACACCAAAGAAAATATGGGGAATTGATTCTCATCAGTAAAGAATGCATAATTTTCAAACTTGGAAGCGATGTATAGTATAAAACTGAATATTTTAGAAAAATCTTTCAGGGAGGTCACATTATCCATATGCCAGGAAATCAGATTTAGACAAAATTTCATATAAATTCATGTAAATACTATAACATCCTGTTGCAATATTGAAATTGCTACAAGAGAAAATCAAAGATGTATCATTACAGCTATGATTTGCTTCTTATCTACTGAGGTCTGTGGTCACATTTGCATTCAGCCACTCTGTTAATTGCTTGTTGGACACAGATTAGATACATACTGAATGTGAGTTTATGGAAAAAGAACATATTTGGTTTGGGGAAGACTTCTGTATGACTTCTTCCAAAGCAGTGATTCACAGGTTTCTAAACAGGAACTCAGGATCTTGCTTATTCAAATTTCTCATCTGTCTCCCACTCCCTACGTTCTAGAATATCTTCTACAGCATGATTAATACATTAATTCGTCATCTGAATTAACAATCTATGTAGATCATGCAGCTAACATTTATTGTGTGTCTTCCATGTGCCAGACAATAACAGACTTTTATATTCATTAACACTGATAGAGCTCTCACAGTAAAGCACTTTGCAAGACTGTAACTCATTTAGTTCTCAAGATGCACTACAAGACAGGTGGTATCATGAACATCATTTCACAAATGAAAGAGCCCGTAACGGCCAGGGCTGGGATGGAAAGTGAGATAATCTGTCTCTGATGCCTGTTTTTTCAATGCACTATATGGCCTCTTGTTGGGCTACTGTTTTATAAATGTCTCTTCACTTTTTATTTTTCTAAATTGACAAAATCATATACTTATGGTGTATATTTGTTTTCTATTGTTTTGTAAGGTACTGAGGGTTGGATCTGGAGTTTTTACACTGAGCTCCATTCCCATGCATTTATTTATTTTTTTTCTTTTACTTTGAGACCAGGTCTTACTAAGTTACTAAATTGCCCAGGTCTAGTTGGAACTGGCTGTCCTCCTGCTTCAGCCTCCTGTATATACCTATGTATCTATCATTAATAAGCATATAGATCATTTCAAATGCTTAACTTTTTTTTTTTTTTTTAATCCTGGAAATCAAACTCAGGACCCTGTGCTTGCTAGGCAGGCACTTGTGCTGCTGAGCTATACTCCCAGCCCGCTTAACTTTTTATGTGTTGAGAACATTTAAATATCTACTGTCTTAGAAAGTTTCGAATGTACATTAAGTATTTTTATCTATACTCAGCATTCTGTAGAGCGGAGCCTGACTGATTCCAGAACTTATTCGTCCTAACTGAATCTTTGTGCCCTTTGACCAGTGTCTCAAGATCTGTCCCCACATCCCATCCCATTCCGTGGTAATCAGCAGTGAATGTGCTGCTTCTGTGAGCTTAACCTTTTGGATTCTATTTTACACATATTATATCATTTAATTCACACATTCATATTATACTTGCTCACCACTGCTTGGATCTAATAAGATGAGACTTAGAATACCAGTCGTTGCGATGAGCCTATCAATTGCAGTGTGACATGGTGCACGTTCCTAATCCCTTAGTTCATTTTCCTTATCTGTAACATGAAGGCAATCACTGCTTTTTCTTTCTTTGGAGGAGTTTTTAGAGTTTCAAGGAAAAATTCATGTTCAATTACATTAAAATGTAAGGGCTATACTATTTTAATACAGTCATTTTTCTTCTAAGATAGTGTTCCTGACTGTAATTGTTTAAATTATTTTTTCTGGACCACAGTCCCCTGAATGCTGAGTTGAAACTTCATTTCTATTACATAAAGATTACCAGTCCGAGAGCCCTCCAATTCTCTAATGAATACCTTCATTTTCTTCTTTATGCTCTCTTGTTTGGGAAAGGGGATGTTCAGTACAAAATATAATACTCTACATGTGGCATGATGCATATAAATTTTATTCATTTTTATTATCATATCATACCAAATTTTTATATATCTATTAGTTGTGATATATATCATATTTCTATCAAAAAACTCAAGTTCTGAAAATTTTATAAATCCTATTTAGAGTTAATGAATTTTGTACTTACCACCAACCAAAACATTAAAAAAATTTTTATATGAACTAATTTTTAGGGAGGTACAGTTTTATATTTTTCTGTTTTTTTTTTCTTTTTTGTACCGGGCATCGAACTCAGGGCCTTGCACTTGCCAGGCAGGTGCTTGTGCCACTGAGCTACATCTGCAGCCCTGTGTTTCTCAAAGGTAATGGTTAGGGTAGCAGACCAGTGTCATTTTGGGAAGTACCTGTGTACATTCCAGATTTTCCTTTTATTGGTATAACTTTGCAATTTGTAAGAATTCCATCCGTTCTGGGGAGCTGCCAGCCCTTGCCCTCCCCACACAGTCCACCTCCCTCATTCCTCCTGTATCTTTTTTTTTTTTGGCGGTACTGGGGATCGAACTCAGGACCCTGCGCTTGCTAGGCAGGCGCTGATTCCACTGAGCTATATCCCCAGCCCCCCCCTGTATCTTTTTTTTAATTTTCGCTTTACATAGTTTATAATATAGGTCTGTCACATGAGAGAAGCCATGTGATATTTTTCTTTCTGTGTCTGATTTATTTAACAGCATTATGGTCACAACAGCTACCCATTTTCCTACAAAAAGTCTGTAATTAATTCATTTGCTCTGGAGGCTGAATTTGTTCTCAGCAGTGTGAATTGTAGAAATCTAAGTGGCTCTGATTATGCTTTGTATCACTAAGAAACAGAATGACTACTTCTTATCTTGGCCGTCTTCTACCTCAGAGAAGCAAAGATACTAATATATGGTGTTTTCTACTGCTTTCCAACCAGCGAACCGTGAAGAGCAGTAAAGCACCTTGATTTTGTAGCCTGTCCTTTGTGTATTTTTCCATGTATAATGCTTGAACTAGAGCTGAGGGAGTAGGAGAGGAGGTACATTTCACTTCCTACATGGATAGCAGTAAAATTCTCACTACCTTTTAAATGGCTTGTCTACAAAGGCTGTACTAAGTGATAAACCATTTCACTCTCTTTCTCCTCCTCCTGAAAATAATAAGCTGTGTTTTCATTTGTATTTTATTCTTTGTAGCCCTAGTGGGAAAGCATTACTTAGGCCATAATATCTGAAGTGGGGAAAACATCTGCAAAGCCAATATTTAGATTTTTGTTAGGCTTATAACAACCACTACTCAATGCATAGAGTGACTTTCTGAACCAATTTTAATTTTCTGTAAGGTTTCAACAATTGACAAAGCACCTGGATTGTGTTCAGCTATTAAAGTTGGGGTTATATGGCAACATGAGAGTGTCTGAAGCTATGTCTATGATTTGGCTTCATGTGAGGAGGAAGAGCTTAGGTGAGCTGTTTAAAGTTTTTTCTCATAAAAAGTAATAATTTAGAAAAATTGATTGAGTGTAATAAAAATGCAAAGAAAATGGCATCCACAAATAATTAACAATATTTTAAAAGTCAAGTATCAACTCAAAATAGCTACTAGATGTATTATAAATTGGACAATGACAGTCACATAATCAAATTAATTTAAATAGAAGAAATAGAACCATTTGTAAAAGATAGAGTCAATATAAAGATCATGGAAATTAACTGGAATAGTGTTTAATAATGCGATGAAAATACCTAAGCCTTTTTAAAAAGTCTATTTCGGTCAAAATTAAAGTTCACTTTTCTCTATGCAGTAGGCAGAATAACAGCTGCCCCAGAAAGCTGTCCATGCCTCACTCAGAATTTGGATAATGTTACTTTACAGGACCAAAGGCACTTTGCAGACTTGGGTAAATTAAGCATCCATAGATGTAGGAATTATCCTGGATTATCTCGGTGGCCCCCAAGTAATCACAAGGGCCTTAAGGCGGGGAGAGGCAGGGTCACGCAAGCTGGTGTGGAAGGAGAAGTCGGGCTGGTCAGAGGCTAGCCACAGAGACGAAACCAAGGGTGCTGGGCAGGCCAAGGACGAGGGCTTTCTCCCGTCTCCAGAAGGGGCTCTAGCACCTTGATTATAGCTCTGCAAAACTCTCAGATTCTGACTTCCAGAACTACAAGAGAATAAATTCGCATTGTTCTAAGCCACTAAATTTGTAGTAATTCATTACAGTAGCACCTCAAAACTAGTATAATGCATGATGATAAAATTTTATTTATCACAACATAATTTAATGGAATACTAGAACCCCAATATTAACTCTTCTATAAACAGTATCTATACCACAATTCAAACATGTGTTGTAAGTAAATTCTTTTTGAAAATTAGTATTAGATCAGTTGGAATTTTATAAACTGTTGCATTAAAATTCTTAATTACTAAATTAGATACTACCTTTCTTATGGTGGTCTCTACCTTCTATAGTAACAGTGATAAAAGTTAGTCTTTCAGATGAATTAAACCACCATACTAACAGTTTTGTGGTAAATTTTTAACCATAATAGAATGTCAGAAATTCTCTATTTGTAAACTATTTCTCATGTGAAAATTTGTTTTTCCCATTAAACTATGGTGAGAAGTCAGAATAAAGCCAGGCATCAGGGTTATTAATTTAAATTGTTGGAGATTTTATGTTTCTAAATCTGTGAGATTTAACTGAAATTATAAATATTTCATTTTATGTTATGTGGACTTTTAGCTTTTAAACATTTTAGAACTATAAGGAGTTCTAAGGCTCATGAGATATTTAATAAACACTTTGGGACCCTTTAAAATAGTACATTTCAATACAACTATTTCAGTAGAAGAGGATATGGTAGAGTTGATGACAGTGTTGAATGTAAATAGCATTTTCAGTTGGGCTTAAACCTCCCAGGAAAGGGTAAAACAAGCTCCTTGCCACTTTCTACAAGCGGTTATATTTTAAAATGTGGTGTGCATTATTTATTTTACAGGAAAGTGAGTGTTACTGTACTGTAGAATTGTAAATGGTACTTGTTTATGTACACAGTTTTAAAAATCCATGAATATAAAGCCTCCTGGCTTATTAGATATGCATTTGAAACATTTTCTTGTCAATAAATTTTAATGTGTAAGACATTGGTATTAACTTGACATCTTGTTTATTGATTTATTCTTAAAGCTTTACAAGAAAATAAATATGATATAAAAAACTGCAAAATCCTTGGTGCTTTGGTGTTAATATTTCGATCTTCCCAAAATTATATATTTGAAAACTAATCCCCGAAATGACTGTTAGCGGAGAGAGGGATTCGCATTCCTGAGGTGGAATCTTCACGATGATTTGTGCCCTTAAAAAAGAGGCCCCTGTGAGAGTCCGTTGGGAGATGGCAGCAGAAAGGTGGAACCTGTGAAGTAAAGCACAAACTCCGCAGACGCCAGTTCTGTTACGCCTTGATCTTGGGCTTCTCGGCCTCCAGAACTTTATGACATAGCCTGATGTTTCTAAGTTATCCTGTCTAACGTAGTTTGTGTAGTTATCTATGAAGGACCCAGCAATTGAGTGATATTCATTATAATTTTTAAATAGAATAATTGCCTTTAATATAATTACATATACTTTCTTACAATAAAATGTAACTGATTTTTAGAAATAAAATTACTTTCAAGTCCAATTGCTTCCTAAAAAGTTTGCTTGATTAGCTCTAAGCAGATACCTTAGTGGATGTCATCTCCTTTTAAGTAGCTTCTTTTTTCTGTCAGTTTACAAAACTGTATCCTGAGATTTTCATATGTACTTCAATTTACTAGGTTCTCAGATCACTCATTAAAAGTGTATTTCTGTTTAATGAAATAAAACTGTAATGCATCATAGAACTTCGTAGAAAATCACAATGAAACAAAATAGTTTTTTCTGTCCTACTTGGGGATACCATCTGTCTTAGTTACTTTTCTCTCATTGCTGAGACAAAATATCCAATGCCCAAAATGAAGGAAGGAAAGGTTTATTTAACTTACAGTTTGTAGAGGTTTCAGTCCATAGTTGGCTGGCTCCAAGGCAGAGTGGCACATGGCACAGGGTAAACGTTCATAGCAGCAGAGCACAGCAAAAACAACCAGCAAAAGGGAGGAATGGCTGCAAGCAGCCTCTTTCCTTCCCTTACACTGTAAACAGCCTACCCCTACCCAGGGGACTGGTAGCACTCACATAATCTCCATGCCCTCCTCTTCCACAGGCTCAAGATGTGTACAAACTAAGCACCCTGGCTTCCTGCTGAGTCACTCAGCCAAACCTCTAGACTCCCCAAGTTGACACAATGTATCAACCATAACAGGATCCCAATTTCAGCAGGTGGGGAAGTCACAATCCACAGTGGAAGAAGAATGTTGATTATATTACACTGATTTCTCAGAAGACACTTTTACCATGAGTTTTTACATGCTATTTGCTCTTAAAATTTCTAGGAACACAATAATAAACTACTCTTTGAGCAAGTAAAAATTAATGCTGGAGAGAACAATTTTGAATTATTAGTAATTTGTCTCCATTTCCAATACTAATTCATAAAGTGACTAGAATGATTATTTAGAGTACATAATCCTTCAACACTTGCTCATTTATTTAAATATTTTCCAACAAATATTCATTAAACCAGGCACTGTTTGAGGGGATGAAGAATATCGTAGCAGATAAGAACACCTGAGCCTTGGGAATTATCTTCTAAGAGACACACAAACAAACAATATAAATAAGTACAGTGTTATGTTAGAATTTTAAACGTGCTACAGAAGACAATGTTGGCTGATACTCATAACAGTACCTTGCTTGGATTATCCTGGCCAATATTTTAGCATTTTTATGTGTTGATAATTCAAAATAATCAACATTATATACTTTAATGAATATTTTATGAATACAATTATGTATCTAGGTATAGATTCAATAAAACACAGAAAGAAATTTGTTTATCAAAGTTACAATGTCCTAGAGGAAAAGAAATATCTCTACTAAATAGTCTTTATATGTAAAATTAACTTTTATTTTCAGCTTTATTAGCATGTGATACATGCATATTCATGTTGATAGTAGCACAATTCTTAAAAGTTAAATCTTGGATATGGCCCATATGTGCATTAATAGATGAATGGAAAAGAAATAATATTCATATACAGTGGAGTACTACTCTGCTGAAAAGAAAGATAAACCTGAGTACTTTGTAAGAAAATGGGTGCACTTTGAGATCATAATGTTACATGAAATAAACCAGAGACTCAAGCTTGAATGCCACATGGTTTATTTTATAGGAGAACCCCAAACTGTCAATAAAGAGCAAAATAAGAAATACATAATAAGCAATACAGAAATAGATTTCTTTCAAATGGGAAGGGTCTCAAGGGATGGAGAAAGAGGGAAAGAATGGGAGGGAAAGGGGTGGAAAAGAAATTAAGATGAGTTGCACACATGTGCCAACTCCCCAGAAGAAAGGTGATCATTATGTACTGCAAACATGTACTAACAAAAATTAAAAACTGAGAAAAACAGACAAAACCTCTTAACTCATTTTATAAATTTCCACCTGTGTCCTATTGTAAACTTTATAGTCATAATGCATCAAAATATACTACTTTCTTTTGAAATCAGCATATACATGTATCCATGGATCTATGCATGTATCCTTACCTTTATAAGAATGTAAGCATGCTATGCAGTTATCACAGTAATGTTCAGTTTCTCTCACATGCACAGTTGTCTTTGTACCTGAAAAACAGCATCCTCCAAGCTGGAGCTCCTCAGGAGTGATTCCCACAGGGGCCGGGGCACACACTCCTCTGTGTTCAGGTTTCCCTGGGGCAGGGTTTATGAAGTTCTTTGCTAGTCTGGCTCAGTGTATTCTACCTACTATCTGTCTTACCATCCAGGGTAATTACGGATTTTTACCAATATTCTTAGTACTGACAAAATAGGCTATTTTTCACTCCTTACTTATTATAGTTCTTTCAATGTAACCAAAAGCAAAAACAAAACAAAAAACAACCCAAATTTCAGAGATCAAAATCAAAACAAATAAAATGACAGTACAATGTCAGACAGGGAAATTCGCATAGGGGTAAGTTTTTCTAGGAATAAGCATAAGTGTTCCATGATGGGAATATCATCTCATTTTGAAATTTAACTGATTAAAAAATAAATACTCAGAGTAAATGAGTGCAAATGTATACTACAGGCATACTAACAAAGAGAGAAAAGTTTCAAGAGGCTGACAAAATTTTAAAAGGTACCTGAAGAAAAATAAAAACTTTCATATCCTAATCATTACTGACAGGCAAAATATCTCTCCCAAAGTAGTAGAAGTGTCACAGGTACTTGGAATATGCTGACCTCGAATAGGGTTTATCATCTTATCATCTCTTCTAGGAAGTATTTGTAAGTAGACAGAGGCCTCAGCTCTAAGACATTTCTTCTACCGCCCTATAATTGGAAAGTTTCAACACTAATACAAATGCGTTTTATATTCTTTTCTTGTGTTTTTGCATTTTCTCACTTTAGTGATATTTTTGTATTATGAATTAGATGCTCATGGTTTTGAATATGCCAGAAACGAGTTGCTATTAGGATATGATTTTACTGTTGAGCGCTTACACTTTTGTAATAATTATTTTCTCATTCTTCTTCTCTACCTTCTTTGTCAATTACCAAGTATAAATTTTCTAGGTTTAAAAATAATCACTTCCTTTTCCAGAATTGACAAATAGGGATTTTTGCTTAGCACCATAGATTTAATTGTTAACAGAACAAGTCAAAGTGTGAAAAATAATCAGAAAAAACAAAAATATTGCAAGGTACAATTTGAATTTAAAGGTGAAATGATTTTTATAATTAAAAATTTTGGATGGTATCAATATTTTAAAGTTTGATCAATACTTTAAAATTAATATAAAATATTTTTAAATGAACATTTTAAGTGATAATGATATAACTAAGAAAAAATGGAAAACAAAGTATTATGATAGAGGCTCTAGATGGTTCCTTGGGTTACAAGGTGTGAGTGAATCTTGAATATCTTTATTTATTTACTTGGCATTGCTGATACTTTTAATTTTTAGGTAACTTCTTATTTTTTATTAGTACATGTTTGTGGTACATAATGGTTACATTTTTGTGGGGGGTTGGTATATATACAGCACACAAAACATCTTGATTCTTTTTCTAGGTCTTAAATATATGTCTGTCTGGCATTCTATTTCTGATCACTTAAATACTGGAAATTAATTATTTAAGTAGTCCATCTCTTAGGCAATCTCTAATGTGTTTCCTGACTTTGTTTGGTTAGTTACTACCTACATATTTATGATTAATGTAAATTTTTTCAATTTATGTCACTCAAGAGACTCTAGTGA
Organism: Dinomys branickii; assembly: GCA_004027595.1. Classification (NCBI taxonomy): domain Eukaryota; kingdom Metazoa; phylum Chordata; class Mammalia; order Rodentia; family Dinomyidae; genus Dinomys; species Dinomys branickii. Next base: position 19,140 of record PVLD010003367.1, on the reverse strand, counting down.
GTTACATCATTTCAGGATAATGCTGTAAGTGCGAGGCTCTGAGGGTGCACATCATTGCTTTAGATGGCTAATGTGCCACATTAGGAAGTAATAATTAAAGTAATGACATTTTTAAAGCATCTTCTTTTCAAGAGTTTCTATTAGATATATATTTCTTTCAAAATTTTATTAATTTTGTATCACTAAAGCTTAGGTTTGCTCAGATGATAAAATCATTTTTAAAAATATAAAAGTAGACAAGTTTAATTTAGATTTATTTATATTTTAATTGAAATAATGAAGAGCACTTTCTGACTCAATCACAATAAATAACAAAATGTAGATATTCCTAAGGTTATTGTATTGTTTTAGTTCTTAACAAATTTCAACCACATTGTACCCTTGTTATAATTTTCTTATAAGCATTAAACATTAATTTCTAGTTCTATTATTATGCTAAGGTCCTGATTCTTAAATATTAACTGTTTAAAAATGAAATTAATAAAGTGTGTTAAATGCATACATCTTTAGAAAACTTCTCTATCAATTACAACACGTGTATCTATGCAACATTCCTCAGATAACATATAGTAAATGTCTTTCACCACAGAAAGTTCCCATTCACTCTTTCCTGGTTAGTAATCCTTACTCCTCCTATCTCTAAAATTAATAACTCTTGATCTTACAGCACCTTAAATTATTTTTTGGTTCACGAAAATGAGATTATACATTTTTCTCTTTTTGTTTGAGCTTTCTCACTCAAAGATTTTTTAGGGTTTTCTTTGTTTTTACCTACACTACTCATTCATTTATTTTATTTGTGTTACTATAGTGCTACGTGAATATAATATATTTCTTATTCCTTTCATTCTTGATGAGTTCTTGAGCTCTTTGGATATCTTAATACGAAGAAAATGAATATTGTACAACTATTTTTTCTAGGTGAATACACTAATTTCTGTTAAATATCTACTAGTTTAAAGAATATAGAAAAAGCAACTGTAAAATCTACTGGGTTTTTTCCCAGCTGAAGGAATTATTTTTGTTTAGAAAGAAAGCAGAAGGAAGCTCTTGCCCTAGCTCCAGGACTGTGGATGTATCAACAAATCTGAGATGACTGCTTCTGCACAGCGGCCTCCAGAAGGCCGAATGCACAGCTGTACGCAGCTCTGGATGGCCTGGGCAGCAAACTCTTTAGGCTCAACTATTCTTTCTGTGATCATATAGATCTTGTTAATACTGAGCAGTTATTCAGCTTCAGGGCAGATTTTCTGTTTTTAATCACTTCATTGTTTTTCTCAGCAGAGCTGTCAAATTTATCTTTGGATAAGTCTCTCGCACTGATGAGCCTTTGATTTCTTGAAGGATGTGAATTGACAGAGAAGTCCTAGCCAGAATGCTAGTGGCTAAAAATAAATCTCGACTATTTAAAGAACATGTATCGAGCTCTGATTTCCTGAGGCACAGCATGGTACAATGGGCAGATGCAACATAGTTTTAAAATATATCTTTGTTCTTCATGACCATATTGACATGTATTCTGGAAATAATGTATAAAAGGTCAAAAGCAACAGAATATAAAATGTGAAGCAATTTATTATGAAGTGAAAAATGTGACAGCGAAACAACTGTCTGAATGTTAGGTGACTAGTACTTGTAGGAAAGCAGATTTTGAGGCCTAAACTAAGCATTCAGGCGGTGCCATAGAATCAGAAAAGATGAGGCAGAGTTGGAGCTTAGTGTAACACCAAAGTAAAATAACACAAAAATATTTTCACAAAAATTGTCTCTTGAATATTAAATTTTTTTCAAAGCCATGACTGAATAGATGATCAGTTATATAACTTTTGTACCCTATTAAAGCTGTACACACTAAAATCCTATTTATGCTACATTTTTTCTTCTTAACCTTATAGAAAATTTGTAGAAAGAACTGGAATGCTGATTAATAACTATATTATACACATTTAACTTCACAAGTAACAAAGGTGATTTTAAACTAAGGAATTACTTGTACACGTGATTTTCTAAATATTTGGAATAGAAAGAAGCAATGCTAAGTGGAAATATATTAGGAAATAATGAACAGATCAGGAAAAATCCACAAAAGAATACTTGGGAGAATCTACAAAAGGTTCTGGAAAAACATACTTTGCAGTCTTTTATTATAAAATAATCTCATTATCACAATTTATTGAATGTCAAGTTTCACCCCAATTTGTTTAGCAGTACTACAAAGTCTCATTTTAGTGTGTGTCATTGTACCAAGGTCACCGTCTATATCAAGACAGGACATAAAAATCTCTTCCCTGACTTATTTGATTATGCGTTTGCCTAAATTAAAATATAAACAGATAAAAATTAAATGGATATTTTAAAGGAAATATACTCACAGGCTCATTTTACAAGCCCCCAAACAACTGCTAGCTCTGCTAATATTGCTGTTGCTTTCTAAGAAATAATGTCTCCATCGGACAGTAAATTGGAGGCCCAGATTTTCTAAGTCACTATAGTTCTACAACATATACTATTACCTCTGTTTATTCCCATTTTTAACATTCTGAACATTAAAAGAAGCCCTTCCAGGCAGGACCCTCCTTTCTGTACGGTTCTCCATTGCCATCTTGGCTCCTCTCCTCCCTCTGCAGAGACCCAACGTAACTGTCTTCCCAGCTCCCCCCGAGCTTTCTTGCAGCCCACACTCAGCCTCTGTCCCGGTGAGATCTCCCTGGCTCTGCCGGGGCGCACCCGGAGGGGCAACAATGTACCCCTCAGAATTCATGTGTTGGAAAGTTAATACCCAGAGTCATTCATCAATGATATTTGGAGATGGGCACTTCAGGGAGTAGGTAAGATTAGCAGAGATCATGAAGGTGAGACTGCTATGATGATGAGTCGCTTTTCAGAAACAAGAAGAAAGCCGGGAGCTTGCGCCTTTGCTCTGCCTCACCCAGAGGTGGCCTCTGCCACATGCAGCAAGGACTGTGCAGCAAGAAGGACTCAGCCTCCTGAACACCCATAAGTCAAATAAACATCTATTCTTTGTAATTTCCTTCAGTTTGCAGTACTCAGCTATCACAATAAAAAACAAAGACAAATGAAGACTTTGCTGGGAACCCAGTGTGACTTTGAAATCCAGATTGTAAAGGGACATTTTACCAGCATATTTGCTATAAAGCTGAGCTCCCAGATTCAGCTTCAAAGTCTCCCGTAGTTTGGACAATGGAAGGAAACCTGACATTCTCATCTGCAGTACCTCACTGCCACCTGTCATCCCAGTTGTCTAGTGATTTCAGGAGCTGGACTACTCCGTTTGTGAAACACATCCCAGGTGAAAACACTAAAGGTCAAGTAATATCACATACAAATGGATTTCTCTTATAAAAGTTTAGAAAAGTAAAAGATATGCAGAATAAGTGGATTTGAGATGAACTCTGTAGAAATGAGTAACATTAAAAGTTTATAGAGCATTTATAAAATTCAGAGGATTGAAAGAAACTAACAAAAAGATTTCAGTATCTAATAGGAATTGCAAAATCATCAGTGTTGATGTGATAATTCAAATAACTTTAAACTATACATTTAAGCCTAAGGGGTGAGAAAAACATATCTTGTTTTGTACTCTATATTTGCAAATTAGTAGTAGGCAGAAGCTCATATGAACTGATTTGTTTTAATTGTGAACATTGTGGCTATTTGAAATATATTTAAACCTTTAAACCTATACTTCTCAAATTCATAGAAGCTGGAGATTCATAATGACTTTTTGTGGTACTAGGAATGATGATATGAAGTAAAATTTTTCAGTCGTGGACTAACAAATTCCTCCAGCCCCCTTTCTATCTATGTTTTCCAAGATCTGCTTCATTTTAGTTTTCAGTATGCAATACATGTTCAAGAATTTAAGAGGTTTTGAAAGGCACCAGAATGCATGTTAAGACTCAGGTGTCCTGTCCTTTAGTTGTTTCGGAGACAATGGAGCAAAGTCACAAACAGCTCTCAGGCACAGATTTCATCATTTCTAAGGAAGTACAGAGCAACATTGAACCTTTTATAAAATAAAACAAGAATGCCCAGAGGCGTTTTGTTTGCTGAGAACACATTTTCCTTAAGCATGGTGGTAATGAGGAAGACACTTACAAACCCTGCAAGACTAGCGGCTAAAATTTACCATCGTCATATGAGGTCCCGGGCTGAAGTGCATACACAGGGCATCTCTTCTTTCTGCTGAGGGGAATCGTGCCTGAATGAAAGACTCACTACAGCACACACATACCAAGCAAAGATGCCCAAGAGCTGCCGCATGGGACTTGGGAAAGCAGTAGGACTATTCTCTGTTTTTTTCTGAATCTCTCTGGCAAGTACCAGATGGATTGTGTATTAGGAAAAGATTCCATCTGAAAAATTGCCTGATGTCATTTTCTAGAGCCAAGAAGACAATTCATTTCCTCAGGAGTTTTTACTACAGCAATCTAGAAACTGAATTCTTTATAAGAATAGAAGAAAGGAATTTACAATGTCGGTATTGATACTGGCAACTCTGCCCATTTATTTTTCTTTTATTTCATTTTTTAAAAATTAACTTATCCAATCACTCTCATTGGAGTAGATTGTGGAGTATTTAGTAGGTTCTCATTGTGTTTAAACTTTAAAAATATAAGACATTAAAATAACAGCATCCATTGAACAGTATATTTATTCCCCGGAAAGTGATGGAGTCAAATGACATTGATTTTTGGCATGATGTACCATGACCCTCATCCTCTGTTCAGGGCCTGATGCAAAAATCAATATAATCTTTTTCTGTGGAAGCCCAAGGCATTCCCTACATTCTTACATAGGGCTTCCAGGTTGCTAATATGATTAAAAATATAACAAGGTCTTTCCAAAAGCATCATTTTCCTGCACACTCTAAAGAATTTAAAAAGAGCTCTTTCTGATCAAATTTTATTATTCACATTTTCTTTCATTCTCTTGCAATTCAATTATGTAAAGTTCTATTGATTGTATCCCTTGAGACTCCCAGCCGAGTTCAAGTAAAAGCACATTTGCAGACTAGTTTAAAATCTCCCACTAGCACAATATGAGTCCTCTTAAAGTATCAATAAATATTTATACCGGAATATTTCACAGTTGTTAGCAACAGTTTTGGGCAGCAGAGACATTTATATTGCTTTAAGAGAAAGAATTTAAAGCCACATAGATTCTAATATTGTTTCAGATGTATAAAATTTGCTGATTTTTTTCTTAGACTAAAGGAAAAACTTAATTTACTAAAAGTGCACATGGGTTGTGCTGAAATAATTTCGGGTTCACCAATGCAAAAACCTAAGAACCTGAAAGAACAATAATAAAAAAACTCACATGTATTCATGTTGTACAAAGTGATGTTTTCATGTACATATACCTTGAGAAATTATTACCATAATTATGCTAATTAACATTAAATTGGCATCGTTTATTGTGTTTAAAGTATTGAAGATACACTTTCTTAAAAATTTCAAGTGCGCTCTATTGCGTTATTAGCCGTAGTCAGCATGTTGTGCATGAGAGCTTCGCAGCACATTCATCCTGCCTAGATGACCCCTGATCTTTGCAACCACGATTTTACCGTTTCAGTGACTGTGCCACTTTGGGGGTCCGTCCCAAAGTCAAATTACGCAGCGTTTGTGTACCTAAGAAATGTCACTTAGCGTGAGGTACTCCAGATTCATCCATTATTTTGTCACAAAAGCAGCATTTTCTTCCTTTTAAAAGGCGAAATGTTATCCAGTGTGTGTGAGTGCGTTTCTGTGTGTGAGAGCATGTGTGCAGGTGTGTGTGATTCTAGTAGTTGAATCGGCTATTTTTAATAATGCTGCAGAAGACATGGAACTAGCCACATCTCTTCTGTATGTGCCAAGGTTGTATCTTGTAGGTCTAGTGAGGTTGTTGGTTCACACGGTGATTCCATTTTTAATATTTTAGTAACCATTGTGGTGTTTTCTATAATGATTCTGTCTCCACTTCCACCAGCGGTGTTCTGGAGTTCCCTTTTCTCAGCTTTCTCGTCAACATTTGTCAGCGTTTGTCTTACAGGGGTAGCCATTCTAACAAAGGTGAGGTGATACCTCGCCGAGGTTTTGAGTTTCATTCACCTACTGATTAGATAGTTTTTATTTTAAGATAATACACATAACAAAAAAAGCAACAAATTTGTGATTGTGATTCTTGTGCAGAGAAAACAAGTCAAAATACTTAGGAGTATTTGTAGGTGAGATGGGCGTGTCTATGATAATCTGTCTGAACGTTAGTTCTCTACTGATTTGTTCTGCTGAGGTCATCTATCCTGACAAGTAACCTCCCATGGAAATTTTTCTCACTTGTTGCCAGTCAGAACCTTGTAATTTCTACCCTAGACTGATGTCCATATCTTGATTTTAAAACAAATGTGAGTCTGTAGGTGCAGTTCTCAAAGTCCTGGTGCGACTGTGTCCATGATAAACTGCGTCCTCATTGGCTGTAACTTAGGACAATCACCCCAAAACCGCGTATCTTTTTCCACCCTGGAGCTCTAGGACTGTGTGTCACAACCTTGCGATCAGCCTCCCTCCGCAGTGCCTCAGTGGACCAGCCACAGGGGTTGGAGATAAAACTTTGCACACAGACCCCAATTCATGTTTGCAGTTTGATCGAACTAAATATTTACAAAGGAAGTTCAGGACAGTATTTTAATTGCAATTACATGTTTTTTGCATTGCTCTGCTTTTATGCAGTATTTTTATGCAGTCTTTCAGTGAAAGCATATCCCAAATGCCTCTGTAAACCATGTACCGTATAAATAATCTTATACTTTATATTGTTATGTGGCAAACAAATACTTCCCATGAATGAGGATTACTTCAGTTTTTAGTAAAGAATGGAATCTTAAGGATATATAGTGTCTCTCTCTTTATATATATAAAATAATCACTTTTATTAATTTGTGAGTTGTATTTCAAAAATAGTGATACATTTAAAAAATCATTCTAGTAAATTATAAGGTCAATATTATTCAGATATACAAAATAGCTCTAAAACTGGCTACTATAACTTAAAATACCAAGTTCTCAGGTTTTATCTGACATCTACATGAAATAATCATTATATTTCACTGATAATAAAAGGAGGTTACAATTAAAGTAGGAGTTTGCACAAATTAAAGTATGTGCTGATATTACTTGCTAATTAGAATAGAGTTTATTTAAAATCGAACTGATTTTTGAATTATAAAAAATGTCGGGGAAAATTTCAGATAATTTGATGGCTATGAAAAACAGTCTGCAATAACAAATAAGAGAATAAGGTGTGGTATTATACTGTAAGAAAGAAGATAAAGCAAATACCTAATAATATTTATTAAAATATAGATTAAGACAGGATGTGGAGTCTATTCTTCCAATGGAACATGACAGAACCAAATCTTCATCCTACTAAACTTCAAGTTTTCTCACAGATCCCACTTAGATTTTACTATTTTTTCACTATGATTTTTAGTTTTATGGATATATTCTAAAAAATAATAAATAATCAGAGATTCACTTAGCAAACTTCATTTATGCTATGAATTAAAATATGTGAAAACTGCATTCATGGAATCAAAGCCCACGTTAAGAGTAACATCACTCGGTGTGGTGAATTGTCCTCCTGTATCATGTGTGCATATAGGATTTTTCTCAAACATGGAGGATGTCTTTTGTTTGATATAGTTTTCATTTTATTAAATGCTAATCATCTTGATGCTATTTTCTAACAGCTAAATAACTTCAAGGTTATATTCACCCATCATAATGTAGAGTAAATTATTGGTTTTCACTTTAAAGAGAATAATAATTTAAAAAGAACAGTAGCAAAATACCAACAACATAGACAAAAACAAAACAAGCAAAAGAAATAAAAATGATACAGGGTTTCAGAACAAAATGATAGGAATTATCAGTGGTTGTTATGTTACATATTGTTATCTTCAATGAAGTTGCTCAGATTACCAGATGTAACAATGCAAGATTCATGAAACCATTAAAGATAATAAAAAATAAAAAATAAAAAACACATTAGAAATGTTACAGAGTTTCACTAGATAAGGTGGTGGGAGTTCATCAATGGTTGTTATATTGCATATTGTTGTCTTCAAATTAGTTGTTCAGATTACTAGATACAAACATGCAAAATTGGTCAAAAAATTAGGCATTAACTGTTCTTTCAATGAATTATTAGACGTCAACGGTAGAGTTATCCCAGCTGTTCTATATGTATATTTCCCCTTCTTTCTTTCTTTTTCTCCTTTCTCTCCTCCAAGTTGTTGCCCTCTTTGAGCAATTTCTTTCCCTTTCATAATATCTATTGTATGTTTTGGGTTTTATTTACTCTTTCAGATTCTTTTGCTAGGATGACGATAAGATGTTTATACACGCGGGTCTGATTTATTTCACTTATGAGTATGGGTTCTAGTTGCAGCCATTTACCTATAAAAGCCTCAAGTTTCAGAGTAAATTACTGATGGGTACTTGGAATGACAAAGGAAGCTCTTAGTTGTTAAGGTCAAAATGATAGAATTTAGAATTCTGCCCACATGGATACATTCAGAAGACAAATATTAAAAATAACACAATTTTTAAGATATCAAGCACCAGAATGGAGGAAAAGAAAGAGAAAATAATGGGAGTGCACTAGTGGAGGGAATAAAATCTGACCCTTTAGCTGAGTTACCAAATAACAAACCACCCTTGTCTCTGAATCTAGAGTTCAGATATCACTGCAGTATAGCTTGGCGGTGTCCTCCTTTAGAATCTCTTTTGTTTTAGTTTTCTGCATGGCATTATTTTACATGTGTCATAATCAAGTAGTTACAAAATGTAGTGAACAAACATTAACAGCAATACCCTACGCATCTTTCAGGTATACATTTATATATCCAGTACCCAAGACCCAAAGACAAAATATTTGTTTTTACTACTGGGGCAAGCTGGGAGAGGTATGGGGCACGCACTTCCTTCCAGGCTCATGGAGGTTTCTTACCTTTCTCCTAGGATTCCCTCCTTCCTCCACAGTGTGAAAGTATAAGAAAAAGACCACACAAGAGACCTGTGGTCTGGGATTACCCCTGCAGAAATCCCGGAAAGAAGGCTCAGGAAGTAAATGCCCATTTCCTGTTCAGGCACACAGACGTTATACTTGGACAGGAGAAATAAGTCTTAGCGATAAATTCCATAGACTTGTAACCATAGTGAATAATAATGTATTATATATTTCAAAATCTCAAGAAGAATAGGTTTAAAATGTTTTCACCATAAAATTAAGGTGATAGAAATATTAATTAGATGGATTTAATCTTTCTACAATGTATACATAGTCCAAAAATAATATTGCACATTAGGAGATGCAGTTTGTATTTCAAAATTAAAAATTAACAATACTGACCACACAGTTTATAAATAACATTTTTATAGGCACATTTTAAATGTGTCTATAAAACATTTCTCTACACCCATAGCATACAATCGATGAAATTTTTAAAAAAGAGATTAGCTGCTTTAAGATAAAGGAGTATGTCAGCAAACAAATATAACTCTTTTCTTCGTGTATATAGAAAAAAGGAATTTTTAAATACTTCTCTCATTCCTCTCTTTTACTCTTTTAGAAGGCAATTGAATTTTAACAAATAGCTAAGTATGTTGCATTTGTAGAATTTTTCTAAAATCCTACATTTATATAGTATCTTATATAACAACCAATTTCTGATTTAGTGTCACAAATTATCTTTACAAAAGGTGTTTGCAGTGCTAGCATTTTTGTAGTGATATTTAGCAAGTAATGGGAACAGAAATCGCAAGACTAATGTCATCATACGATAATCACTTCTTTTGTAAAATTTGTTTTCATAGTGAGAAGGGCTTAGATATTACTCTTAGTTTGTCCTTGTTATGGTTGATGCATTGTGTCAACTTGGTGAGTCTGGAGGTTTGGGTAAGTAACTCAGCAGTTGTAAATCTTAGGGTAAAAAGGACATGCCCTTACCCTTCTGGGATGTTATTTATTGTGTTAATTTGGGAAGTTTAAGAGGTTAACTATGTGACTCAGAAGGGAGCTGGGGTGCTTACTTTGTATACATCCTGAGCCTGTGGAAGTGGAGGGCATGAAGGTTATGTGAGAGGTGCACACCCCCTGGGTGGGGGCAGGCCGTTTACAATGTAGGGGAGAAAAGGAGGCTGCTTGCAGCCATTCTTCCCTTTTGCTCTGGTTGTTTTTGCTGTGCTCTGCTGCCCTAAACAGTTTGCCCTCTGCCATGTGCCACTCTGCTTCAAAACCAGCGAAGTATAGACTAAAACCTATGCAAACTGCAAGCTAAATAAACCTTTCCTTCCTTCATTTTGAGTGTTGGGTATTTTGTCTCAGCAACAACAACAACAAAAAATAACCAAGACAGTCCTGTTCTGAGAAACACTCCATTCCCTGATTTAACTTTTAAAAATTTGCTTTTATAAAAATTAATTGAATAAAGGGAATAATTAACTGACCTTACAAGAATACGACTGAGTGTGCCAGCTATCTCCAAAAGAAAAACTTACTAATACTCTGACTACTGCTATCATTATTTTAGGAAAAGCCCAGTTAATTTCCACTACAGTTTTAGTATCGGACTGCAATATATATCTTCTATTTGAGATGGTATTGAACTCAGAAAGGACCATCGGCCACATAAACAGTGGGGTGACTTTTCCTGCTTGTGTGCCTATGTTAGGGTTCTTCTTGCTCTAAATAATAAAACATAAGGCACAAGCTGAGTAAACATCAATAGTTCAGACGGTGTGTGGGCTTAAATTTTGTTAGTCAATAGCTCGATTATATGATTAAATAGCCAGATTCCTCATCCAGGGGTATAGATAAACCCAGGAATAGTTATTATCACAGGGAAGATGACTGATTGAGTGGTAGGGCAATGGAGATGGGGGAGGAGAAAATTGAATGATCAAATGGGTCATCATCTGTGCAACTGAGTAACACGTGAAGGTAACACGTAGGACAGCATCCAGAGCTAATTCCCTTCTATGTTCTCTATAATTTGTATTTCCTCAATCGTTTTTGTATTAATAGAAGTGAAGATAACTTTATGTTATACAGCATCCGGTGATGATTCCCTACTATCTTCTCTATAATTTTGCATTTCCTTTAATGTTTGTGTGTTAACTAATGTGAGGATGACATTATGTAATACAGCATCTAGTGCTAATTCCCTGCTATGTTCTGTATAATTTTGTATTTTCGATATTGTTTATGGCTTGTTCTGGTTTGTATGTCTCCATTCTTTTGTCTTTAAAATAAAAAAAAAATAAGAATAAAAAAAAAAACAAACAGATTCCTCTATCTCCCCGGTTTACACTGTACAGTATTAATTGCTTTATAAGAGCCGTCTTCTTGTAGCTGTAAAATGGTTTCCATAAGTTGAAGGACTACCTCTCCTTATGCAGGCATCGCCATTTTCATAATGATATAAAACAGTTCCCCTATATTCTAATTTAGCATTCTATGTGTTTGTTGCATGGGTAAAACTCTACAATAATAGCTTGGGACTCCTTGACTGAGACAGGCTTTACTAACTGGGGACCTTTCTCGGACCTGGAGTCAGTTCCCAAAACTGTATGTCAATGTCAGCAAGATGGAATGGATATTGGAAACAGAACTAAATAAGTTCATTTTTCCTATTTAGCAGCCTTCACTTATAGATCAATAACAATAAAATATATTAAGAAAAAACTCTTTAAGAGCATAAAGAGTATGAATAAATATGAAAGCAACAGGACTTTAAACTTATTTTATTTTCACAAAAGGGTATCTCTTTAACATAAAGTCCTATTCATTCCCCTAATGGGAGATAAACAATAATGAGAATTACATATGCCATTAAATTTCAGTTTAGAATATTTTTCCTTTGTCTAAATGAGTGCCTTTTGAGCAATGTATTCAATGAATTCAAAGTTAAATTGCTTCACATCTGACTCTCCTGTCTCCAGGGATTCTGGCTCTTCTTCTCCTGAGCAGTACTTGTGTACTGCAAGGGCCTCATGTGGTCTGGTGTGAGGGCAGGGACTCCTCCTTATGCACTGCTGGGCTTCGGGTTAGAGTCTGTCCTCTCTTCGGAGGAGACTGCAGCTGGTGCACACCTCGGCCTATGCTCTGAACACAACAATTGCTTACAGAAAGCTGGGACATTGCTTGTTGTTGTGCAGTTACTATGGAGATGATGCCAGGCAGGTCTTCTGATGTCTTCTTTAATTCTTATATGGTGTATGGATTTTCTGATTCTCTCATTTTTAATTATGGCATCCAGTGGCCTGAGCTTACAGAGATTCCCATGTATCTCCAGAGGTGCTTGCCCGGGCTTTTGCTTCTATAGTTCAGCCACCACACATCACCAAAGGACTTCTGCAGCTCTTTGGAGCATCTTAATTGAGAACTCATGAGATGGCCATGAGATCAGATGGGCATAGTTAATTTACTTGCTTGAGATCTTTGGGGATATTAAGTCTCTGTTATAAACTCAAGAAGATTAGGCAAAGTTTGCCTTAGGGCATCTCTTAGAAGTCTGCAGAAAGCAATGACCTCCAATCGGTGAGGCTGAAATGCGCTAGTCACCAAGGCAGGTAGTGACAAAAGAGTGAGAGAGGTGAGTGTGCTGGAATGCACCTATTATATGACTTCACAGCCCACCAGGGAAGCGTAGCTTTTGGAGGGCTTGAATGACATGTCCTTCATGAAGTGCACTGAGAACGTGCTTCCGGGCAGAGGGTAGTGTTGTTAATGCAGAGGCAGCTTTCTCTAGACCACTGCAGTAGCGGTGCTTACAGAGCGTGGCACAGATGATGGTGAAGCCTGAAATATCTGAGACCAGGAGAGGGCACTTGAGCACCAGTAAGCAGTAATTTTTGTAACAAAAATATCACAAACATTTCTTTTTGCTACTGAAGTCTTGGTGCACCTTGTTATCATAAGTAGTATTCCACTTACGCAGAAATTGAGCCTACAAGGTAACTACTGTATTCCTGGAGAACAGCAACTTGCATTTCCCTAACACAGAAATTTGAGACCTAAAAGAAGATGCTGACCTAAAGGAAGCCCCATATTTGTGGTATTAACTTAGATAGTGGGTGCCAGATGATAAGGAAATAGGAGAATGACCATGTAGTAGTAATTCATTTCTAAATATTTGATGTTTTGTTTTAAAAGCTAACCAAGAATCAATATTTATTGTGTTAAAAGAGAAAAAGCTGTAAAGAATTATATAACAACATTAAAACTTTGCCTAAAAAGTATTTTTCTTATATATGCATTTTACTAAGCTTAGTAGAAAATTATCTTATCTTACCAGTAACTAACAATTACTTTTTATGTAGAAATGTATTTAATTTACATATCATTCCTGTAGAATTTGATCTTCACTATGCTTACATCCTATTCTAACATTTTATCAATTGTATATTGAATATGTCTTGGTATTTACCTGAAAATTTTGTTATTACTTGTAATGATCTATTGCATTTGGAAGCAGTATATAGTACTCTGCTAAAATATAACAGAAATAGATATACTAATTTGTTATATCTTCTTAAATTTGTATATTGAAGACAAGATGCATTGTGCTGAGGAAAATATTTTTGAAAGCATATTCTTAGAATATAATTTCCAGTGTAAATAGTGCTGGGTAGAAATATGGGGTACTTCTTATATACTGAAAATATAGGGGGGAACACTGGATGAAATTCAGTGAGTTTGGAGACTTGTCAGGTCTTTCTTGGAGAGACCAAGAAAGGTGAGAAGTAATGCCAGGAATATTTGAAATGGAAAACACTTCGCACCGAGTATCTTCAACCCTAGTAGAGACCAATGGCAGATACACATTGGCCATGGCAGAAATACCTTTCCTTCCCTGTGTCACTGCTCAGTTACCTGGTGGCTTCAGCAGTCAAGGTGAAATTGTTTACAAAGGGGTGGAGTGGCACAGGTTGCCAGCCTTCAGGACCAAGCTAGAGAAATGAAGCATCAATTCTATCATCTGTCTGTGTATCTATCTCTCTGCCTAGGTACCGGGAATCCAACTCCAGTCCTCCTGCTTAGCAGACAGACGAGCACTGTTCCCCTGCACTACATCGTTGGCCCCAACATCAAATTTAAACAAGGAGTGCTTCCCACATTTACAGAAGAAATTACACGATCCCTTTCTGTCAACATTTTTTGGTGAGTTTTCAAAGATCTCTTGCCCTTAGCCTGTACCCGTCTCTCCCCTGCTGTTTCGCAGATGTGGCTGTGGCCGCGTTGGCTGGCTTGGCATGGTGCTCCGCATTAGCGCGGGCTTCCCTTAAGTCCGACCCTACAACTGGCTGTGGATTTTCAGCGCCCTCCGGAAGCCTTAATGCACAAAACAAGGGTGCTTCTCCCTTTTGCGTTTTCTCTCTAATTATTTTTATTTGAACAAGTGAATACCAACCGCCCTACCATGCAGAATCTCCTGTCGCTCTTCCGTTTTCCCCTCCCTCTCTATCCTAGCTTTCTTCAAGCATACTTGACTCTACTGTTGAGAGATAAATTGTTTTTCTCACCGAGAGGCACTGTCTCCGCTCCGCTATGCTGTAGTCCGCCGCCCAGACCCCCGATTCCGCAGTTCAGACTTCAGAATACATTCCGTCCATTCTGCTCCTTCCTTCTCCCCTTCCTGAGGGAGAATGTGCAAATTTTCACCTCTGTCATCCCTGTCCCAGCTCTTCAGTGTTGGGACACAGAGTGCTTCCTGGCTCCTTGCTTCATACTTTATATTTTGTGTTCACAGACAAACTTTCAACCCGTTCAATATGATTCATGCGGAGAAACACATGTCCTGCCTGTGTTTGCACGTCTGTCCCTGTTGTACTTTTCCTTTTCTGTTTTCCTCATAAAGTCTTAGCTTTGTTTGCTTTGCTTTGATGGCATTTCCTTTCAGATGCTGCCTTCGTCAGCTTCAGACTTTCCTTTACTATTGAAAACTACCTGCAGAAACTAACTTAATGAAGAGAAATGCTTTATTTAGTTCCCAGTTGTGGAAGTTTAGCCGAGAATGTGCAGCCCCATTCATTAGGGCCTCTGGCACAGGCAGTGCGATACTGCCTGGTGGAAATACTTGTCTGTATATGGGTTCATGTATTTACACTTCGAAGATATCAATGGATAAAGCAATAACCACTGTTGAGACCATATCACCTTGTCTATAGATCAGTTGTGATTGTACTATTTTTTATGCTAATTGGTGTCTGTTTGTCAATATGTTTTTGTACTTTTATTAAAAAAAAAAAAAAGAAATACTTGTCAGAGAAATGGCTCACATTTGGAGCCCAGAAGCAGAGAGAGATACTCATAGCCCATGAGGTAACAATCCTCTTTGAAGACAAGGCCCTTAGCCTTGAGAAGATCTTCCACTGGGCCACACCAGTTACCTTCCGCAGCATTTTCAACAGGGTCACCTTGAAGATCAAGTGCTTAGTGCAATAAACCTCCTGCTAGGAAATGTTTCTGTTGCACTCCATGAAATGTGGTATGTTTGTTTCAATTTTCATTCATTTCAAGATATTTGTAAATTTTGTCTTTGACTCATTATTCAGGAAGATGATGTTTTGATTCTTAGTGTTTTGAATTTTTAGTTTTTTTACATTTCATGTGATTATGATCAGGAAAAATCTTTCCTTGCAGATTAATTAATATTTGCTTTATATACTTAGGTGCTTTTATGTTAGATGTATATGTATACTTGCTATATCTCCTTGGCATTTTAACTCCTTTATTACTATGCAGTGACTTGCTGCCTGAAGCTCATGGCGCTCATCTTTCTCCTGGAAGCCCCGTGAGATGCCCAGCTTTCACTCTATTCCCACAGATTGTTTTCTTTTCCCAGGACCCCTTAGCTTGGATTGCAGACTGTCCCTTCCCTTCTCTGTGTTGTGTTTTGTCTCTTGAATTTCTCTGTAAATTTTAATTTTCCTGTCATATTCCTTCTGGTTCCAGAAGATCATTCTCTCTCTCTCTCTCTCTCTCTCTCTCTCTCTCTCTCTCTCTCTCTGTCCTCTCGCATGTTGTTATTTTCCAGTTTCTGGATTCTATGTCTCAAAGAGGCTAAGGTGTTGTTGCTTAGCACTCTGTCATTTTCCTGGAAGTCCAGTGTCCATTTTCTCTTCTCTGTATTTTCATGAAGTTTACTGATCTCTAAAATAAATATTTTGATTCTACCTTTGTTTAGATGTATATTTATTAGAGGTCACTACTGGGAAATTATTGTATTCATGGTATGATCATATGTCTCCTTGGTTTTTATTCTTCTTCTTGTCTTATGTTACTAAAATAGTCACATCCTCTGTATGTTACAGTCTGATTTTGGTGAGAAAGAGCGTCCACCATGGGTGGGGCAGCTCTTTCTCACTATGGGATGAGGACATGAGCTTGTGGGGTGTAGCCGTGATCTCTGTGCAAACTCATTAGCTGAGTTTAGTGTTGATGACATGTCAAAGGATCTCAAAACCTCGTGCTAACAATTTCCACAGTTGTGGTGATGATGGCTGTCAGATCGTTTTCCCACTACACAAAATGTGGTCGAGGGAATCCCTCCTAGTGTCTGGTCAAGCTTGTAGGATTGTTTCATCATTGTGAGATGTCACAGCTCCGCAGTGGCTGTGGTGCTGAAGCTTTATGTATAGGTGCACATGGACTAACTGTGACTGTGGGCTCAGGATTGTGTTAGCACTGGTGCTTGCATGCAGCTACTCCTGTAGGCATATTGGCAATGGCATGTAAAACACAATGTTTGTGAAGCAGCTAGAGAGCTAGGAACAGAAGCATAAACTTCTGGGCTCATGGACTGATGTAGAACACTACGTGTGCTGAAATGCTGCCTGAAGCATTGGCATATGCAAAGAAATGTGGCCTCTGGGGCTTCGGGTGTGAAGCAACTCACAACGCAAGTGACTATGGTGTCTCAGGCCTGGGAGTGCACAGTCTAGCTTTGGAGCCCAGCAAACCATGCATACAGGCATAGCAGTCCTGCAGTGCAGTGCTTGTGTGAGCTCTCTGTGGTAGCTCAGTCACATATCCAAGTTTACCTTCACAGAAACGATCTTGGCTCTGGGGTTTAGGGTAGGAACTAGATTCCTGTGGTGAGGCTCCATTTTCTGACCCCTAGGAAGATGCAGTGAAATCACAGAAAGGGAAATCCGGAGTACGGGCACTCACGGGGAAGCAAAATCCAGAAGCAGGGATCATTGCAAAGATGGAGCAGGCGGCAGCTCTAGGCTCATATAACAACACGGCTGCAACTGCTTAATCTTTCCTAAGATTCTGTGTAGAGAAGGGGTGCCAGTTAGCAGCGTGCTCTGCAGAGCAGACTGGATCAAGGTCATTCCCATGACGGGCTAGCACAACAAGCCGTGCTTTTCTTTTTCGTTCGTAGTTCTCTTGTGACATGGAAGGTATGCCTGTCTCACGGGGCCCTTTTCTGGAGGGGGATGGGTTCCCTTTTATTTGTCCCGGATGTTCCTGCTGATTATGAAATGTGCCCTTGAGAGTTCCTGGGGCTATTTTTCTTCACGGATGTCAGATGTGTGTGAGTGTGTGTGTGTGTGTGTGTGTGTGTGTGTGTGTGAAGGCTTGTATACTGCTCTACTATCTTAGTGATATCAATACTTTATTTTTGTGTGATACATTTAAATCTTCTTAAGAGCTGCGGTAATTAATTATCACTCTTCAAGTAATCGTACAACTGTAACATTTCTATTGTGAAATTTTGGCCTTTTATTTTTCTTTAAATTCTGCTCTCCCGTGCTTTTTACGATAACCACATTTCAGCTCGCTCTTGGTTTTTTAATATTGTTCTTAAGATCCTTCATGTTGTTACGGGGATGGAAAAAGGAACGGTTTTAACGAATGGAGACTGGGATAAATGGTAACAGTGGCCTTAATTCTGCCCTCGTTTTAACTTTAACCAGTTTTTAAACTTTTATTTTAGACTCTTGACTTTTCTTTGCTTAGAGCATTTACAGTACTTAGAAAAGTAATAAGTATAACATTTTCTTTACCACTTTTAAAAGACTTGTGCCAGCTTTACAATACAGAAATATTATCTTCAGAGATAGCATTGATCTCTGCAATGAAAGCATCAAGGAAGAGAGTGGGGGCTGGGGATATAGCTCAGTGGAATAAGCGTTTGCCTAGCAAGCGCAGGGTCCTGAGTTTGATCCCCAGTACCGCAAAAAAAAAAAAAAAAAAAAAAAAGGAAGAGAGTGCCCCTTGTGAGTATTTGAAAGTATGGGATCTAATTTGGTGGGCATGAACACAGAGGGCTTAGTCACAGGAAAAATTCGAATTCAGAAGAGCTCAGCGTGTCTGGCACCTCCCCAATCAGCTTACTTCATAACAGTCTTGGACTTTCCCAGCAGCTTGTTCCACCTCTTCAAACTTTTCTTTCAGCCGAAGTGAACTCAGTCTCTGTCCCTTCATGTAGTGGTCTGGAATAAAATCTTTCTTGCTTGTTTAGTATTGTCTTTGATAAAACCTGAAATGACTGTGTTGTACTTTTTCTCTCTCTGTGATAGAAGAGACTTACTTCAAATGCGAATCACTTTGGGACTCTTGAGAAACAAGGGTACTAATTATCCTCATAGAGGGCCCACATCTACCCCCTGGAGGCCACTACAGTTGTCAAAATTGTGTATAGATATGGAGATTTCCTGTTCTTACCTAAAATTCATTCGGATGCTTTCCTTTAGACATACCTTTATGATAGGCCAAATTGCTACCAAGTTATACAAACCTTTGTAGTCTCTTAAAATTATCAGACTAATACATGCTTATAAAAATTCTAGGGAAACACTTCAAAGAATCAATAGTTGGGACCTCATTCGACTGAATAGTTTTTGTACATCTAAAGAAATCATCAGCAAAGTAAAAAGAAAACCCACAAATTGGGAAAAAATCCTAGCTGGCTGTCCCTCAGACAAAGGTCTTCTATCTAGAACATACAAAGAATTAAAAAACATGTACCTGTCCAAATTCAAAGACCCAATCCAGAAATGGGCATCTGAGATGAATACACACTTCTCAGACAAAGAAATACAAATGGCAAATAAATATATG
>PVLD010003366.1:102432-144351 GCA_004027595.1 Dinomys branickii | reverse complement strand
AAAGAGCAAGCCCCTCTCCCCCCCTTATACCGTATGCGAGCTCTCCACCCAGGGCAGCTCACACCCGTAATCCAGCATTGGAGCATGGATCAGTCATAAACACTGGAAGCCTATCCCATGACTGCATGAGGCTTTAGGGGGGCATCCAGACACACTATCCCTGTATACTTTCCAAATGAGACAGAGACAGAGACAGAGACAGAGACAGAGACAGAGAAAGTAGAAAGGGATTAGACTAAATTTTTAATGTTAAATTCCTAGAAAAAAATGACCCAGTGTTGGAATAAAGGGAATTTTAGTCTAGAATTGATTTTTTACATGCTATGCTGCCTAAAAAGATATCTTGAAATGTGGATTTTAAGTGATGACAGATCAAAGCAATTTCACATCTCTCATATCCTCACTTCTATTCAAGAGTAAGAGAGTGAATGGACAGTGTGGATTGAATTTTAGAAAACTGAGCTTTCTCTACACGTTTTGCTTAAATTGAAGTGATTCCTTTTTATTTACTTTCCTGTAATTCCTCTCTCCAAAATGGGGGATCTCATTTCCCCACATGGTGCATATAGTCCTGGTTAGAAAAAATACTTCTCACAAAACTAAACATGCATGTCTTTGAAAGAAAGTCTGTCTAAGCTTCTACTTTGCCTCAGTGATAGTACTTCATCTCAGCTATACTGTAGCTCTGTCATTCATTTTAGGATTTTCCAAGTCAATTCAGAGTCAAATGATTGACTTTCTTCCTGTGTCTCAGTAGAATAATATCAGAAATCTTAGACTTTCCAGCCATCAAGAAATGGGGAAGGGTCAGGAAGAGTGTCTAATCTTTGTGGGTCATCTGAATAGGGACATCCGGGATAGCATTCCTAGTCCTCCTTGTGCCCACACAGTGCCTGATATACTCACGTAAAAAATCTGTTTCCCCATCTGGTCTCTGATGAAAAATCCAGTGGGACAATTCTACATCATTCTTTGTCCCATAGTGAGGATCCTTCAGGTCTGTTGCCCTCTGAGAAAGCCCAGATCTCTTCCCTATTTTCTGTACTGGTACCTGCCTCAGGCTCACTTGCCCAGCCCCCTGGGCTGCTCAGTCCAGTTTAGTGTTGTTCTGTTAACCCAGGTTGGGGAAGGTATCTTCTCTATTCCAGCCTTTCCAGGGTTCACCCAGGTCTCACCAAACGTATTGCTCTTCCTTGTAGATTTGGACCCCAACAGAAAGGGGAGTGAAATCCTTCCCCTTTCTTCCTCTACAAGTGTCTCAGTTACTCTTCTCAATGAGAAGTCAGTTGCCAGTGGCAAGATTCATTAGTTATGTAATTTCTGGTTAATTAATTATATTCAAACTCTGCACTTTGAAATAATAGATCCATGTTAATTCATAGTTTTTAAGGGCCAGGAATCAGGAACTATTTAACCGGGTGATTCTGACTCACAATCTCTGGGGTCACATACAAGGTTTTGGTGAAGGATTCAGACACGGAAGCTGGCCCTCACCAGATGGAAGGACTAATGAAAGGGACAGTGAAAGACAAGTGACCTCCAAACAGAACTGTGAACATTTATAACCTAATCTTGGAAATGTCATCCCATCATTTCTACCATATTCTGTTTGTTCAAAGGAAAACATCAAATCCATTGGAGAGTTCATGGAATTACACAAGGAGAACTACAAAAGGGCATGAATCCCAGGGTAGGGTGCTTGAAGAACCACTTTGAAGACTGCCCACCACATATAGATATGCTTGGCACCACCCTGCCTGAGAGCTAGCTGAGCCTGAAATGCGTCCTTCACAGTTGGGTTGCTTGAGGAGTTATCTGCCTAGAGGTAGCATGTCCTTATGATGACAGCAGATTTTAAAAACTCACAATGGCAGAAAATCTAACACTATATTACTGATCAGTCTAATACAGATGATGAGCATTGGAAGTAGGAAAATGGCCTTTTCTTAATGCCCCTGTGCAGAGAAGCTTCAGCCTGCTTAAACTCACTGGGCACTCAGCAAATGGTGTTAAGTTTTCAGAAATTTTTAGCAAAAGTTCCATCCCAAAAGACAAGGAGTAGGGTATTCTAAGAGATGTTTTTGTTTCCATATTTTATGGATTTCTCTCAGAGGAACAAATATCACAGAAAATATTCAAAAGACCTTCATAATACCATAATTAGCCACCTTTGTTTTCACTGGTAATTTTTTACTAAATATATGATAATGGTTTTGTTTTTTAAACTTATGGTCTCCTTGAAATAGCTCAGTAGTGGTACCTGTATTTATTTAAGTCCATTAACAGAAGATACTTTGAAGAGAACACTTCTGCCCACTCAGGTGTTTGAATGCATGACCAAGACAATCAATGGACAAAAAAGAAACACACATGGCTGTACTGTGCTGTGCCAGTGGACAGCTGGTCTGTACTTCCTGCAAGGGCCGTGGGAAGGAACAGATGAAGAAGGGTTTCAGTTGGGAAAGAACAACAGAAGCCATAGGGGACAGGCACTCCCACACATTGCTGGTGAGAGAGTACATTTTTACAACCTCTGTGAGGTCAGTCTAGAAATATACATCAAAATTACAACATGCTTAGACCTTTTGACCCAAAAATTCCACTTGAAGGAATTAATCTTCAGAATGCATTTGCACACATGTTATATATGAATTTATGCATTGAAACACAATTTGTAGTGGTAAAAACCTAGGACTAATCTGTAATTTTCACCACCAGTAGAAAAATTTATGGCATATCTTCATAATGTGAAATTATTTCACTGTAAAAAAAAAGTATGAAGCTGTCTCTGCAAAGACCTGCACACACGTTTCTGGCAGCTTTAGTCATAACTGTTGAAATTTGGAAAAATCAGGTTGTCTTTCAGTGGATAACAAGATACACAGTGGCACATCCAGATGATAGACCATGGCTTGGTGCTAAAAAGAATATGAGTGATTTAAGCCATGAAGAGACATGGAGAAGACTTAGATGCCTATTGCTAAGTGAAAGTTGTCAATTGGAAAAATTTGCATACTCGGTGATTCCAAGGGTATGGGGTTCTGGAAAAGGCAGACTATGGAAACAGTACAAAGATCAGTGGTTGCCAAAGGTTAGGGAGAATGAAGGGGTAAACAGATGGAGTATAGATGATGTTGAAACTGATGTATAATGAGCTCTCTCTTGATGCAACATGAGTGAGAACTTAAAAGGAGGGAAGGGTTATTTCTTTTCAGTCCATGGTTGCTGGGCTCCGACACTTTGAGCCTGTGATAGGGTGGTGCCCCGTGATGGGAATGTGTGGCAGAGGGGTTCTGTCCAGCTCTTGGTGGCTGGTCAAAGAGAGAGAGAGGGAGAGGGAGAGGAAGGCAGGGAAAGAGGGAGAGAGGAGGCGGGAGAGAGCAAGTGAAAGAGGAAGGGGAGAGATAGTGACTGGGATCGAATGTTCCCTTCAACGGCACACACCTATAACCTAACTTTCTGTAGTAGCCCCCCCCGCTTAAAGGTCCATCATCTCTCAGTAGGGCCATGGGCTCAGAATCACATGTTTAACACATGGGCCTTTAGGCTTTTCGGATCCAAACTTTATCTAGCAGTGAAACTGTTCTGCATGGACCGACAATGGTAGATAAATGACGTTATGCATTGTCCAAAACCACAGAATGTGTAACGCTACAGTGAACCCTACTGAAAATGGTCTTTGAGGGACAGTAATGCGGATATAGTTCATTGATTTAACGAGCACACCACTCTGGTGGGTTATGTTGGTAGAGGTGGGGGAAGGGTTATTCCTATGTGTAGGAAGGAGGTACATGAGAACTCATTGTATGTTTTGCTCAACTCTTCTGTAAACCTAAAAGTATTCTAAAAATATAAAGTCTGCTAAAAAAAAAAGTATAAGGAAGTTCTTTGTGTAGTAACATGGAACAGCTCCAAGATAGGTTGATAGATGATAAAAATAAGTTCTTTCCTATGAGATCATTTGATAGAAAGAGAAGTGTACCCGCCTTCTTAAAGTAGTTCTGTGATATATCTGTTTACTTTGTCAGTTTGACTAATACTTTTCTTATTATGTAAAAGCATTTAGTGAGGAGGGGAAATTGAACTCATGTCTTTCTAAGTTTTGAAATATTGCTGGTTTCCAAGGGATTGCTGTGGCATGATCTAGTGAGGAGCACAGGACAGCACAACATCGCAGGGCTCCTGTGGGTTGCTCGGCATCATGCAGCAGCTCCACGCTGCATCCAAACTGACCAGTTTATCTTGACTCAAAAGCAAACAGTTCATTAATCAGAGCCTAACCCCCTCTCACCCTGTCTCCTTATTGCCTGCCTGTAAGAGAAGCTACATATTTATTTATTGAACAAAACAAAACTCTTGCTCCTAACTAGTGGGAGAAAAGGTCAAATTGTGAAGTCATGAAGTAATCAGAGGGCTGATGGTAAATAACTTTGTGGTCATGTCTATGGTATAGAACTATCTGGATGAACAGTGGAAGGTTAAGCGGTTAGGATGCCTTTCTTGACATAGAAATGGAAAGAATGTGAGCACACTGGAGAAGTCCACTGCATGGGGACTGCTTCTGGCCATCACCTTAGAGAGAACACACAGGCCTCAAACTTGTGGGGACTCAGAACTTGCAACCTTTAAAAAATGAAAAGAAAAAAGAGGAAGAAGTAGAAGAAAGAACCTATTGTTCCTGAGAGAAATGAGCAGTTCTGATGCTTTGTTTTAGGAAAGAAATTAGAAGAAGCTGAAGGGGCCTAACTGAGAAGACAAAAAGACATATTTCCACTGGGTCTGATCACTCACATTTTTTTCCTAGACGCGTGACTTCAAGGAAGGGGAGAAGAAGGGTCAAAGAAGAAATGGGAGAGAAGAAAAGGCAGGGAATGGCAACTTGAAATCATGGAGGAGAAGCACTATCTATTTCCTCTGAGGAATCTGTATGTTTCTTCAGTTCTCATTGAAATTTCCTCAGAGAAAAAAATGTTGTGAGACCACGTATACACATTTTTGTTGGGAGTGCTAGGCATGGAACCCAGTTTCCTGCATCTGCTAAGCAAGGGTTCTAACACCAAGCTACACCTCTATCCCTATGCAACTTTTACTAGTATGGAATTCCACATCAGCTTCCATGCTTATCAGAGCTTTGAAGATGATTAACGTAATACTTACTGACAGCCCCTGTGTGAAATGATTCCTAGCACTTAGGCCCCTGAAAAATATAATTTCTCTGAGCGTGCCCAAACTGGCCAGAGATGTACCTACCAAGGCTTCATTTGTTCAAGGCTAGGACCAGCACAAGAGACACAGGGACAACATGCAATGTGACCAACTCAGGTCAGAGTAGTAAGAGGTTGGCTTTGAACCAGACAGTACTGATCATGTTAATATTGAACTTCTTAAAATTAAATAAGCTTTATTTTTATCACAATAGGAAATTCCTGTTCCCAAGAATTTTCCTTCAAGCTTCAAGTACGTGGATGGACTATGTGTCATTTAGATGGGATCCTGCCAAGAGGTCTGTGTTTTGATTTTCATGGAACTTTAACCTTTGTAGACCCCTTTTAAAAAATTTAAAACTATGTTCTAAAATATTTTAAAATTTCATGTAAAATTATATGACTGCATTAGCACAAAGGTGAATATGAGACTTTTTTTTTTTAACCTAACAGTTCCTTTCTTTTTTCTGTTTTGGTTTTAAAAGAAATTAGAAGCCAGGTGTGGTGGTGCACACCTACAATCCCAGCACTTGGGAGGCTGAGGTAGGAGGATTGCTGTGAGTTCGATGCCAGCCTGGGCTACAAAGAGAGCTCAAGGGAAGCCTTAACTTCATAGCAAGACACTGTCTCAAAAAGACAAAAGAATGAAAGAAGAAAGAAAGAAAGAAAGAAAGAGAGAGAGAGAGAGAGAGAGAGAGAGAGAGAGAGAGAGAGAGAGAGAGAGAGAGAGAGAAAGAAAGAAAGAAAAAACGAAAGAAAGAAAGAAAGAAAGAAAGAAAAAGAAATTAGAACATTTTAGAGGGCTGCTAAAGTATGGTGGCCCTAATACTGAGCTTGCATTGAATATGTCCGTGGATATGTCCATCCCACATGCTAGCCAGAGGCTCAGTGTCCAATGAATGCCTCTGACAGAGAGGCCAGTAGATGGGCGTGATTCTGAATTCACAGTAGCACAGACTGCCAAGCAGCTGGCAATGGAGATGCCAAATTACTTTTGTTCTGTGCGTGTGTATTTATGTCAGAGAGTTCTTATTTCTTGCAGTACCTCAGAGCATGCCGACTGTGTTTTGCTTCCCTCTGCTTGATCTATGTTCTGCCATGGTATTAAAGAAGATTAAAAACAAAAGCGTAGTATAAGCAGCACAACAAAATAATTCCAGGGACAGGACAACTCTGAAACATGAGGTGGGAGGAACTGCTTATACTTTTCTTGTGGATTATATCAGAATCAAATGCAAATAGTGATCTATTTGATTCATAACAAGCACCATTGGCACAAAGAATCAACAGAGAATAAAACTGACAAAAGGTAAATCTGCACACAGTGAGATTTGTTAATTCAAAGTATGAACAGGGAAAATAAAATCTTAGTGAACTTTGACACAGGAAAATTACATTTTTGTAAACGTAAAATAAAAAATACAAAACAGAGTTCAGACTGGCAAAATTGTAGGAAATATGGTAAATCCAAGTACAAAAAAAGTAATGTATTTGTGAAATTTAATTTCCTATAATAAAGTTTGAAATTTCTAGTATAAATATCCATGTAAATGTACCACTGTAACTGCATAAAAATGTTTTTGAAGGATGTCTCTAATAGATAGCAGTTGTTACCTCTGGGAAAAGATGTGGACCCACGTCTGACAAAGCTAATGAGAGGACTTTTTGTTTTGCATTCTGAATAAAGATTGCATTTGCCCAGCCAGCCATCTGGGGCCAAACAGAGGATGATTCTGTCTTTTAAATGAATCTGTTGTTTCTCTGGGCAGTGTTGGCCCTCTTTCCTACCAAAGCCGTATCTAGTGTCTTCGTTGCTGCCCTTCTGTGTGTTCTCTACTCTTGTTCTTTTTCTGAAGTAGAAGCCAGTTTCCTCCTTTTGTGCTTTCCTTTCTCTCATATGTGAGTATCCATCAGGATTTATGCCCAGAAAAATATTGACATCTCTATGTAGTCAACACATCAGGTGTTATTATCCAAATTTACAGATGGGCAAGAGGAAAAAGGGTGTGACATTTCTCCTAAGGTTCCCTGACTGGGTTTAAGTCCCACATTCCCAGCTTGGAGCTCTTTCTGTTGTCAGCTTTCCTTTTGAACTTTAGCCCCAAAGATGGAACATAATAAATCCATTTCTTGCAAGGAGACAGATTCTCAGCCCACTTCCTAGACCAAATACGTACAATTGTTCCTCTTTGCCTAACAAAAACAGGTTATACTGGGGAAAATGGGATTTAGAATCAGAAGAAATTGGAGAAAATTATTCATGTTGCACAAAAAATTAGATGACCCCCAGTTTACAACTGACTTAGGGTTTTTTCAAATTTATGATGATAGACAAGCATATTTATACAAGCATTCTGATTTTCAGTTTTCAGTAGAGTAGTCAATAAATTATATGAGTTATTAGTTTATTATAAAATTGCCTTTGTTTGAGATGGTTTTGTCCAGCTGTAGGCTAGTGTGCAGTTCTGAGCCTGTGTAAAACAGGCGAGGCTAAGCGGTGATATTTGATTTGGTATGTTAGATACTTTAAGTGTATTTTCTATTAATGATATTTTCAATTTATGATGGACTTTTTGGATGTAATTCCATCATAATTTGAGAAACATTTGTACTTTCCTTTCCTATTGTAAAGAACTCCTTTAAATTTTCAACTATCTATTCGGTCAAGTGGTTATTTTGCAGTCTACTAAGTATAAAGGTCATAGAGATGACCAGGAGAATATAGAGAACAAGTAGATGTCCCCTCACCTGTTTCTGAAGAGGATATATAGGCTGCACAGAAACATCCCTATTAAAAAAGTGCAACTCTGGTCCTTTATGACAAGGTGCAAGGCCATCTGGCAGCTCTGCAGCTTGGGGACAGAGGCTGAGCAGCACCGTCTGCCTCCAAAGGACACAACCTCACAGCCCAGTTAATGTGATAGGAAGCCTGTCATGGGTGCCCTTTAGCACAGCCGCCATAGTGGGAGAGGACTTTCAGAACTTAATTCCCAAGAAAACCAGTAGGAAAAAACAGAGGTATAAACTAGGCTCTGATTTCCAAAAAATGATCTCCAATCCTATCTTCCCAGACACTCCTAGGGCTTAACTAGTTTATCATCTTTCAAAAGTCACATTATCTTGGAACACCTGTGTCCTAGTCTGTGTTGTACCATCTTGTCTGTGATTCTTTTCCTACTTATTAACATGTCTGTGATGAGAGAATGTCACATTAACACCACACTTTGAGGAGCTGCCTCAGAAACAACTTGAAGCTTCTGAGTTCAACATGAAGAAATTCCTTTCATCCTCTGCCTGGGACTTTCCTTCTGGGCTAAGTTTTCTTTTTTTTTTTTTTTTAACAACAGAACTTCTTTCTAGGTGTCTTCATGAAATACAACAATTATAACAATCATGTAACAAGACTTATACTTTGAAAAGGTCCCTAGAATCTGTCAATTCCACCCTGTTCACTTTACAGAAGAAGTAATATTAGGAGTTAGAAAGACAAGAGAAAATGAGATGAAGAATCCATCTTTTTGCATTTTAGGGCAAAGCATTAGACAAAACTTAGGGAAATGAGTAGATTCTTTGGTGATGATGCAGTCCAGAAAGAAAATTGCATGAGCCATCTGACCTGTCCATTGCCGCATCTTTGGCTCCTCCCTCATGCTAAAAGCTAAACACATTTTATGTTATGAATGAATGACAGACTTTTCAAAGTAAATTACCTACATAGATATCAAATTATGAAGACAAGCAAAAGAGACACATAAATGAGCCTGACTTAGGAGCCTTCTCTGGGTTGTCAGGCAACAAGGTAGCAGACCCTGACAACCCCTCCTTTCCCCGGAAGTAAGGGCTGTAAGCTTCCATGGTTCTGGGACATTTTTTTTTCTCCGGAGAGATAAGGTGTCCAAAACACCACTTCCCACACTTTTAGGACACCAAAGCCTCCAACTGCTGGACCATTGGCATTTCCCTATAATCCCCTAAGGAAGTGGGGGAACCTAAGTTCAGGCAATTTGCAGCCGAGTAGAAAGTATTGATTTGCCCAAAGCAAGAATGCTCTCACACTGAGAGGCTGTGACCAGGGAGAGAGAGACACACCGCTCCCATAAAAATGAAGAACATCAGGAAGTGGGCTGTCTCCTGGAGTCACCGCCTTCAGTTCTCCATTGTATGTCTCTTCTCTATCCATAGGCTGCTGCTTTGTGGAGGCCAAAGCAAGAGAGAATATATTGCTTGCAGCCCCATCGGTGAGTTTCATGCCTGCTGGCTGCTGGTGGCCAAACCCAAATTCACAGCACCATGAGTTAGAATCGAATCATTGTCTGCTTAGAACCAGAGGCTGTGCTCATTTTACACATTTGGGAGCTGATGACCAAGTAAATTGAGTGTTGGTCATAAGTCATGTGGTGAGTAATGACAGGGTCAGAAGCGCAGCCTGATCCTCCTGGGTGCCGAGCTCCTGCTTCATCAAATCATGTGTCTGATCACTTAGGGTGATGACAGGTGATGATACATGTGTCAGGGTTCAGTGGATGGAAGGACCTTTTGGAGCTACAGTATCCTTCCCATTGAACAAGGGAAACCCAATCTCCTTCCAAAGATTTTTGCAAATTCCTGAGGGGCTGACTTCACTGAGTAATCTTTAGCAGCCATTTCTTCCAATTAAATCTGTTGCTGCCGATTATAAAACTCAGTCTTCCAATCTCCAATAACCTCAGGAAATAATTCTTAAAGTTTGGATTATTGGAATTGGTATTTAAATAAGATCCACACATTGTGATTAGTTGGTGTGTTTCTTAAGTCTCTACTAATATATAAGCTGTACTTCCATGTCTTATGATACACTCTTTTAAAACTGGATTTTCCTGTAATGTCCCACATTGTGGATTTTGCTTTGAGTCCTTGTAGCATCAATTACCATATGTAATTCATTAGCGATTTTAAAAATGGTGATAGTCTAGTTGTGCAGTTACTTTTGCAATTGTTAGCTAGAGTACAGCATTGAAGAGAAAGTTCCCCTCATAAACTATTTTCTTATTCAGAGTTGTTTTTCATACTGGTAAGGCAGGATAGATACTTTATTTGCTCCCTTAATTTCTCAATTGTTAGAAATTATGACTGAGTTTGTGAATACATTATTATGAGTCATGAATTTCAATATATTTGGTATTTTTTGGAGTCTTTATTCTTTTAAGTGCACACACTTTCACATCTGTCCAGAAGGAAGCTCTTTGAATTAGCTCTTAAATAATTAAGTTCATCTTATGTATTTCCGGCTCAGAATCATTAATTCTTTAGAGAATCTTGATTTCTTTCACTGAGAAGTGGTATCCAGAGATCACAGTCTAAGAAACAAGGAATGTGCACTGTTACTAGGTTGTTTATTGTTTGTTTTCATTATTAACATAGTAGTAGTCACTTTCCATCACTGTGACAAAATACCCACAATTTAGAAGAGGGCCAGTTTACAGTGGGTTTAGTCCAAAGTTTGATGGCTCCAAGACAAAACTGGCATAGTAGGAGGACATGGCAGAGGACAAGCGCTCATACAATGGCATCCAGGAAACAGAGAAAAAAAAGAAGCTGGGGACAAAAATATACATTTCTAGCTTCTGCCCCCAATGATCCACTCCACCCAAACTTTGCTTCCTCACAGAACAGTCAGCTACTGAACTCACCACGGATGAATCCACTGGGGAGTATGGCGTCACCTCCCAAACACGGGAGGCAAGCGTGGACTGCACCTGCTCCAGTCAGCGTGCACACTGATACTTCCTCCTCAAATTTTGTTCTGTGGAGTTGTAGCTTTCTGATGTTCCATCTATTTTCTCTAATAATCTCACTTCTCCCAGATGCTGGGATTGGTAAAATGTAATTATTTATTCCCTTTATCCTACCATACACTGACAACAGCTCTGTGGTAACAATGCTCAAATGACCAACACCATAGTTTTTCAAAGCAACTTAAGATTTTATTTATTACTATTTGTAATGTTGTTTTACTCTACCCCAGTTTCTAGATTTTAAAGTCACTTAGAATAGTTATTTTCTTTGTTGTCAAGACACCAACTCAATACATATTTAGATTTTAAGTTTCTTTGCTCCATTTTTTATAGACTGATTTCTCTAAAGTTTTGATTTTGTTTTTTAGACTTCTGAAAACTTAGAAGACAAAAATCTTTACAGCGAGAAACACTAAGCTACTTCTGTGATACCCAAAAGTCTGAGAACATCTAAAAGGAGGATTACACATTAAAAAGTTCTTCTGAATTGGGAAGAAGCTATTCAAAATATAAACTCTAATGGTGGAAAGCGGAAAGTAAGAAAGGGAAAAACAAAAATAATATATTTATACACAAGATAGTTAACATAGTTATACAGTTAGTTTCTCTTAGTTCATTGAAAAGAAAGGTTTGTGCTAATATTTTTGGACAAGATATCGTGCCTACATCTTACTCTCTGAATAACTACTACAAAGACAACAATATGCAATGCATTATTATAACACGCCTACAAACCTGTTTTGAATTATTTTTTATTTTTTATTTATTTTAAAAATAAAAGAAGGAAAACATATTAACAAACAAGCATCCGTTTACAAAGTAGCATAAGAACAATACAAACTATACAGAGTTACAGACAAAGTGGTAGGAAATTAACAATAGTTGCTGTATTATTATTGATATCTTCAAAATGGTTTCTAGGGAAAACAAATAAACACATACAATGCTGATCAAACAAGTAATCGTAAACTGTTCCTTTCAGTAAAGCAATAGAAGACAGTAGTACAACTGTTAGCTATCCTGTGCATACATATATGCGTACATAATTTCCCATTTTCCCATTCTCTTTTCCCACCAGTTGCCCTTTGCTTTTGATCATTTTCCTTTCATTTCACGATACCTATCATACTTCCTAATTTTATTCACTCTTTCAGGTTGTTACACTAGTGAGACAATACGTTGTTTACATATGCGAGTCAGATATATTTCACTTATGGGTATGGTCTCTAATTGTGACCATTTACCTATAAGAGCCTCAAGTTTATCTTTCTTTATAGTGGAGTAATAATCCATTATGTAAAAGTACCACAGTGTTTTTATCCAGTCCTCAGTGAGTGGACATTTGGGTTGCTACCACAATTTAGGAATTACAAATTGTGCTGCTATGAACATAAGTGCACGTATATCACTGTGATATGATGTTTTCAGGTCTTCTGGGAAAATACCCAGAGGGGAAGAGCTGGGTTGATGGGACCTTTAGACCTAGTTTGCTGAGGAATCTCCAAACTGATTTCCACAGTGGCCTCACCAGTCTGCATTCCCACCAGCAGTGGAAAAGAGTTCCTATTTCTCCACAACTTATCCAGCATTTGTTATTGGTTGCTTTCTTAATGCTGGCCATTCTTACTGGGGTGAGGTGAAATCTCAGTGTTGTTTTAATTTGCATTTCTCAAATGAGTAATGATGTTGAACATTTTTTCATGTTTATTTGCCATTTGTATTTCTTTATCTGAGAAGTGTGTATTTATCTCAGCTGCCCATTTTAGGATTGGGTCTTTGAATTTGGAGGGTTGATGTTTTTTAATTCTTCATATGTTCTCTCTTTGTCCGAGAGGCATTCAGCTAAAATTTTTTCCCAATGTGTGGGTTTTCTTTGTACTCTGCTGATGATTTCTTTAGATGTGCAGAAACTTTTCAGTAGGGTGGGATCCCAGTTGTTGATTCTTTGAAGTATTTCATGGGCAGATTGGTTTTTCTGTTCACAAACTCTCTGCCTACCCCTATGTCTTCAAGGTTTTTACCTACTTTCTCTTCCAATAGATTTAGTGTTTCTGTTTTAATATTGAGATCTGTGATCCATTTTGACTTGAGTTTGGTGCATGGTGATAGCTTTGGTCTATTTTCAGTCTTTGGCAAGTGGCAAACTGATTTTTCCAGCACCATTTATTAAAGAGGTTATTGTTCTTCCAGTGAGTTTGTTTGGCCCCTTTATCAAAGATTAGGTGGCTGAGTGTGTTTGTGGCTGTGTCTGTGCCTTCCAGTCTGTTTCATTGATCTTCTGGTCTTTTTTTTAAACCAATACCATGTTGATTTTATTACAGTAATTTGTAGTATAATTGCAGGTGAGGTATTATAATTCCATCTGACTTGTCCTTGTTGCCCAGGATTGCTTTTGGTATTCTCAGTCTCTTCTGGTTCCAGATGAATTTAAAGAATGTTTTCTCTAGGTCTGTGAAGTATGCTAATGGTATTTTAATGGGAATTGCATTGAATCTGTACAATTTTGGTAGTATGGCCATTTTCACAATGTTGGTTCTTCCTATCCACAAGCAAGGAATATTTTTCCATTCGCTGAAATCCTCTTCAACCTCTTTTTTTCAGAGTACTGTAGTTTTCATTGAATAGATCTTTTACTTCTTTTGTTAGATTGATTCCTAAATATTTCAATTTCTTGGATGCTATTGTGAAGTATGGTTTCCTTAATTTCTCTCTCAGTCTGTTCATTGTTTGTGTATAGGAATGCTATTGATTTTTTTTTTTTGAGTGTTGACTTTGTATCCAGCTACACTACTGAATTTGTTGATTAATTCTAGGAGTCTTCTTGTGGAGTTTTTGGGGTCTTCCATGTAAAGTATGATGTCATCAGCAAATAGTGATAGTTTTACTTCTTCCTTTCCTATCCTTATTCCTTGTATTTCTCTCTCTTGTCTAGTTGCTCTGGCTAATGCTTCCAGAACTATGTTAAACAGGAGTGGTGACATCAGATATCCTTATCTTGTTACTGATTTTAAAGTAAAAGCTTTCAGTTTTTGTCCATTTAGTATGATGTTGGCTGTTGGTTTGTCATAGATGGCTTTGATCAGGTTGAGGTAAAGATCATCTATTACTATTTTCTGTAGAGCTTTTATCGTGAATGCATATTAGACTTTGTTGAAAGCTTTTTCTGCATCTATTGAGATGATCATGTGGTTTTTAGTCTTTGGCTCTATTGATATGTTGTATAACATTAATTGATTTGCAAATATTGAATCATCCCTGCATTCCTGGAATGAATCTCATTTGGTCATGGTGTACGATTTTCTTGATTCTATTTGCTAATATTTTATGGAGTATCTTCGCATCTATGTTCATTAGCAAGATTGGTCTGTAGTTCTCTTTCTTGGTTGGGTCTTTCTCTGGTTTTAGTATCTGTATACTTGACTCCAGAAATTAGTTAGGGAGAATTGCTTCCCTTTCAATTTCATTGAAGAGTTTGAGGAGTATTGTTGGTATTAAGTCTCTGAATTTCTTATAAAATTGCACTCTGAATCCATCAGGGCCTTGGCTTTTTTTGTCAGTAAGTTTTTAATCACATTTTCAATATCAGTAATTGATATTGGGTTTTTCAGGATTTTTATATCTTTTTGTCTCAACCGTGGTAATTGGCACATATCTAGAAATCTGTCCATTTCTTCTGAGTTTTCTATTCTATGGGAGTAAAGATTTTCAAAGTAGGTATTAATGATGTTCTGAATTTTTGTAGGATCTGTAATAATTTCATCCTTTTCATTCCTTATTGCATGAACTTCTTTCTTTTTTTTTTTTATAAGGTTGGCTAGGGGTTGACCAATTATATTTATGCTTTCAAAGAACCAACTCTGTGATTCGTTTATTTTTTGTAGTGTTTTCTTCATCTCAATTGCATTAATTTCTGCCCTGATCTTTTTGATCTCCTCCTTTCTTTCAGCTTTGGACTTGCCTTGTTCTTCTTTTTCTAAAAGTTTGAGATGCAGCATTAGGCTATTTATTTGTTTGTTCTCTTTCTCTTTTCCTTATGTGTGAGTTCACGACTATAAATTTCCCTCTGAGGACTGCTTTCATTGCATCCCACAAATTCCAGTAACTTGTATCTACATTTTCATTTGTCTGTACATATTTTTTAATTTCTTCCTAGTTTCTTCTGTGACCCATTGGTTGTTCTGGAGATTGTTGTTTAATTTCCAAGTGTTTATGGAGGTTTTGGCGTTCCTTTGTCTTTAATTTTCAATTTCATTGCATTGTGGTCAGATAACATGCATGGAATAATTTCAATTCCTTTGCATTTAGATAGGTTTGCTCTATGGGCTAGAATGTGGTCTGTTTTAGAGAAAGTCCTATGTGCAGTTGAGAAAAATGTGCATTCTGTTGCTGTGGGATGGAACACTATACACATCTACTAAGTCCATTTGTTTGCAGTTTTGGTTCAGATCTGTTACTTCTTCACTGATTTTTTGTCCGGTTGACCTCTCTTTGTGTTAAAGGGGTGTTAAGGTCCCCTATTACAATAGTGTTATTAATTATATGGGTTTTCATGTCTGTTAAGATTTGTCTTATGTAGGTTGGTGTTCTGATATTTGGTGCATACATGTTTAGGATTGTTATCTCGTCTTCTTGCTGTTTTCCCCTAACAAGTATGTTGTGACCTTCTTTATCTCTTTTGATTGTTTTTGGCTTGAAATTTATTTTACCTGCAAACATAATAGCTACTCCTACTTTTTTTTGGTTCTTGTTGCATGGAGGATTGTTTTCCATCCTTTGACTTTCAGTCTATGGATTTCCTTTTAAGTAAAATGTGTTTCCTGTATACAGCTTATCATTGGATTTTGTTTCTTAATCCACTCTGCCAATCTGTTTGTTTTGACTGGTGAATTGAGGCCATTTACATTTATGGTTATAGCCAATATGTGTTGGCTTATCCCTGTGTTGTTATTTACTTGCTGCTGGTTTCTTACTTTTTTCTACCTGTTCAATTGTTTGTTCTTCTTCTTCTTTTTTTTTTTTTTTGTGGTCTGTTTTTTTTTTTTTTTTTTTTTTTTTTTTTTTTTTTTTTTTTTTTTTTTTTTTTTTTTTTTTTTTTTTTTTTTTTTTTTTTTTTTTTTTGGCGGTACTGGGGATTGAACTCAGGACCCTGCACTTGCTAGGCAAGCGCTTATTCCACTGAGCTATATCCCCAGCCCTGTTTGTTCTTCTTGAGGGTTCCTTTCTATTCTTGTTTTAAATTGTGTTCATTTTCTTCTCTGTATAGAGTGTCTTTTAGTACTTTTTGTAAGGATGGTTTGGCACTCAGGAAGTTCTTCAGTTGCTCTTTGTTGTGGAAGTATTTTATTTCTCTGTTAAACTTCACGGAATGTTTGGCAGGATATGTCAGTCTTGGTTGGAAGCTGTTTTGTCTTCGGACCTATAATACTTCACTCCAAGCTCTTCTTGATTGGATGGTTTGTGTTGAGAAGTCTGCCATGACTCTGATGGGCTTTCCTTTATACATGATCTGTTTTTTTCTCTAGCAGCTTTTAATATTCTGTTCTTTTGCTGGAGATGTGAGATCTTGACTATTTTATGTCTGGATGTAATTTTATTATGGTTATGACTAGTAGGAGTTCTTTATGCCACGTTTACCTATGTCTCAGTTTCTGTGTCTATGCTTGGGAAATTTTCTTCTCTTATTTCTGCAAATGTTCTTTTTATGTCATTTGTGTCACCTTCTGCTGTTTCATTGACTCCTATTAGTCTGACAATATTTCTCT
The DNA here is from genome assembly GCA_004027595.1 of Dinomys branickii. NCBI lineage: Eukaryota > Metazoa > Chordata > Mammalia > Rodentia > Dinomyidae > Dinomys > Dinomys branickii. The sequence goes on along the minus strand of PVLD010003366.1, from coordinate 127,611 downwards.
TCACCTTATCTTGTGGCTGTTGAATTGATTTCTCCTGGATCCTTGTTGATGATCCTTTCACAATTATTAGCTGCCATGCTGTCTTCATGATCTGAAATTCTATCTTTGGCTTCATTCAAGCATTTTTGCAAGCTGTCAGTGGAAGTTTTGGTTTCCTGGAAATCTCTTTGAGTCTATTTCATGTGTTCTAATTCATTCCTATATTTCTCTTGTAACATTTCCATCCATTGCCTATGTTCATCTATTTTTTTTTGTCTGTTTCTCCTCTAGATGTGTGGAGCATTTCTTTCAGTATTGTCATTTCATTTCTTACCTGAGAGATTATTTCTGATCTGATCTTATCTGTGGCCTGGAGTTGTTTCTTTACTTCCATTGCAATCATTTCAGCAATTTCAGGTGCGTGTTTACCAAGTTCCCCTATATTGATGTGTCCTGGACTTCTTCTCAGTGGGTGGAGCTCTTAGATTGCTTTTTAGTCCTTTGCCTTGTCATGTTTGATGCCAGAGACAGAACACTCAGTCTCCCTCTTCTCTGGCAGTTCAGCAAAGGTTGCTAGTGGCCCTAGTTTTTCTGGTCTTTCAGTAGATCGTGAAGTGTACCTTGTTTTCCCTGGTCTCAAATATGAACTGTGACGTCAATTGATGGCAGACCATCTGATCCAGCAACACATCATAGTTCAGGGCATGTGTATGACCCAGAATCCAGTTCTACTTGTGGCACAATCCTGGCCTACTGGTCCTGTGACCCAGGCAGTTCAATGTACAGGCAAAACCCAGACATGAACTATAGGGTCAATAGTTTGTGGACCAACTGATTCTGTTTCTCCAGTCAGTTCAGGATGCACACAGAAGCCAGGTGTGGGCTGCATTAACAGTGATCACAGACTGCCTGTGTCCTTGACCTCCAGGAGGTCAGGACACTATTGAAACCCAGACCCAAACCATGGTGTCAGCAGCTCATGGAATGTCTGCTCCAGTACCTCACTCAGTGCTGGGCACGTGCAGGGAGGGCCCACACATGCACCCCAGTGAGAGCAGTTTGTGGGTCTTCTGAGTGAGGATCTCTTGTCTGCAACAGGCACATGGAGGACGGAGAGTCTGAAACTGTTTCAATGTTATTTTTATTTTTCTCTTTAAAAATGAAAATCTTAAAAAGTTCTTCACATTCTGAGAATACATGTTAAAAATCTGATGGAAACAAAGATCTAAGTGGTTATTTCTCTTTTCATATGAAATGTTGTCTTGATTGGTCTTAAATTATGTTTTTTTCACCAGAGAAAGGTTTAATTCCTATCACCAGCCACCCCAGGATTCTGAAGGATTGGGCTGTTATTGATGTCGTACAGTTATTAGAGATATCCTTGATGGGGAAGAGTAGTGAATGCATATTCAGTGAGTACCTGCAACATGTGCTAGATATCACTAAAACCTCGAGCTTGAATCTAGCTTTAAAAAAGAGATACATGTAGTGTTCTACTCCATAATAAGTACGTTAGACAGATAAAAATTATTTTAAAATAACTTAGCATCACCATAGGTGACACTACAGGACACAGCATCACGCTTTCACGTGTGGTTTTCAGTTCTTGATGACACAATTTCTTATATCCCTCCATTGTGAGACAGATGCTGGAACCATCAGGCTTGCTTCATCATACAGTGGGCTGACATATTTTTGAATAAGTGGAAAATATTTCTGAGCAAATTAAATTATCTTCTGTCTGCTGCTGTGTTTTAGAAATATCTTGAATTTGGAACCTTGCATTCTAGTTTCCGATGGTGAGAAGGGAAGAGAGACAAAAAGAAGAGAGTGTTTTTTGCTTGGAAGTTTTTCTTATTTTGTTTGTTTGTTCTGCCTCAAAATTGATGCAGGTGATTCTGCAACTTTGGTTCCCCATACTGTCATTTTTTTTGGCAAAAGGTCTATAGAATGACTTGGCTCTAGAATTTATTAGTAATTGCTACCTACATTTATTTACTTTTCAAATTTTTCTCTACCTTCTTATGTCCTCAAATCATGGCTTCCTTTCTTGATTTTTTATTCTTCATCTTAGTTACGTTTTCACTGCTGGGACAAAATATCCAACACTAACAAGTTAAAGGAGGAAAGGTTTATGTCGGCACACAGTTTAGAGAGGATTTAGACCACAGTCAGGTGGCTTCCAGGCAGAGCAGAAGGGCAGAAGGGCTTCACAGAGGAGAAGCAGTCCTGTCCAGAGCAGGCAGGAGACAAAATGTAGCAACTGCCAGCCTGGCTTTCTGTTTGATCCCATCCGGCTACAAACATTTTATGTGGTGTCACTCACACCCAGGGTGGAGCTTCTCTTCAGTAAATTCACTCAGCCACACCAGAGCTATGCTAATTTCAGCCAGTAGGCTATTTCAGTACCACACAATTTTAACCCTAGTATCACATACCCTAGATCCAGCAGTCTCTGAAAAGCTCCATCTAAGAGCACATGAAACTTGAGGAGACATCTAGATAGAAGCCATAACATCCCTAAATTAATGCTTTTGTGATGAAATTAAAATGTATTGTGTAAGTACCTTCCCTTTTGTTTATTTTAGATGCAATAAGAGAATTGGATGTGATAAATCTTCTTAATCAACAGGACCTATACCCCTGGGTTCTCTCGTGGGAAGGGACAAAAAAGAAAAACCAAAAAAAACCAAAAAGGACCATGTTTCTATGATATGCACTTTAAACATTCATGAGTACAAATACAGTGGAAAATCTATATAGACAAAACTAAGACATTGGGCTCCGAAGAAAATGCTCAGTCCTGGGTGGGTGATTATGGGACTTATTCTTCCATTTCATCACTACTTACACAGAAAGCACTGAGCAGAAACATGTCAGCATGTCTCCTTTAGGAGGGTACTCATTCCAAGTAGCTCAGTTTCTGAAAAGGAATGAGCATTGAAAATGTGCAAGCTGATGAGTATATTTCAGTGGGTCAGAACCCAAAACCTAGGCATACACTTTCCTTCCCCTCACATTATACCTCAGAATATTTTATTCGTTTAATTGGCCCACATTGTTAGTTAAAGGAACAGAAAAACAGAAGGCAAGGTATGTTAAGGATAAGAGGGCAGCCAATGCACCTGCAGTGAGGGAGAAGATACAGCAGGGCAGTGATAATGAACCTTTTAAGCTTTCAGTGATAGCAAACTGCCATCTGAGGCACCTGTACCATAGGTTTGCCACCACTGATGCTGTTAGATGGGGTCCAGACCAATGCAAACCTCTCTGGTGGGGACAGGGCCCAGGCATGCATGTTATCTAATACTCCTTAGATGACTCGCACAACTTGGGAGTTGTGAGCCACTGAGTCAAGCCTTCTTGGCTTTGAGTCTGAGTAACATGGAAAGCCATCAATAGCATTAGAATAGAACTCTCTGGCTACAGATTGCTCTGGATCTATGTTGAGAATTGATCTCAAGGAGGAAGGGAAACCTGAGATGAGGCTACTCCACTAATCCAAGTAAGGCATAGGATGTGCTGAACCACCACAGGGTTGTAGTGGTGACAAACATTGGAACCTGGATATATTTTTTGAAAGCAGAGCCACTAAGATTTTGCTGCTGAGTAAGAGAAAAATATTTACAGAAAAAGCGGATATAGAAAAATTCTATTTAAAACTTTTAAAAAACTCTGAAACAACTGAAGAAGTGACAGAGAGTATTAGCATTTGACCATGTACTCTGAAGTTCCCTATCTTTTTTGATGAGGATTCTTACCATCATTTTCAGCCATGGTCCCTGGTATTGCAAACTCAGCCCTTTTGTTCTGCTGAGCTGCATTGGCAGCACTTGGTTTTAAGTGTTTTCTCATGAGGGCACCACAGGGACTACCAATTTCAATGGGCCATTTTGGCTTCAAAGATCAAAGTGTATTTGTTGTTTCTGAGAGGAGGGAGTCCCTCTGATGTTATCCCATTTTTAAAAAATGATGGCTTTATTCGAACACACACACACACACAAAACCAAAGTTAAAGTTCTTTTCTGCTAACATCAGACTTTCCAACATTTTAGTAAGCATTTTAGAGTTTAAATTGTGTTATTGTAAAATGAGTATGTTTCCAAAAGGGATTTGGCCTATACCCTTCAACACTGTGACAGTGAAAGTGTCACTCAACTGTTTCTCCCCATCTCTCGGTCTTTCTACCAGGACTCTGTTTAGCTGTCATGTTTTAGAACCAGGAAATACCCAATACCCTTGAGGTCCTCCGAATCAGTAATGAGTACTGGCGGGGGAGGGAGGATTCTTCGTATGAGACAGATGTTTTAGGGGATGTAGTTATAATTAATCGTGTCTTCAGACTCCTGAAAGTCAAGCTTAGCAAACAAGGTGAATCACAGAATCCTCCTGTTGGCCATCCCCCTTTCAAGGGTGTTAAATGTCTAGCTTGGCACTCTGTTTTATTTAACTAACTTTTCAGCCTGTTTTAACATGTGGAACCTTCTGAAACCTGAGCCAGGGAGCCTACAGATCTAGCTCTGTTTTGTTCTGGTCTGTCACTTTGGTGTTAGCATTTTCCTCACTCTTGTTTCCAGTTTGAGTTATGAAACCATTTCAGTTCAGTTTTAATAACCTCCCTGGCATGGCAAGCTCTACAAGAGCTGCCAAACTTAATACGTTGACTCCCTGTGACTAGGGCAGCGGCTCTGCCTGGGGAGTGGGGAGGTGGATTTTCTATAAACGCATCCGTTTTCCATTACAATCCGTTCTGATTTGGTAGCAGACTGCCAGGTGCAGCTGGTTTCCTCTTCGGCACGAAATCACTTTGACTTCTCTTTCTGAGTTTCCTTGTCTCCTGACTCACTCATGATCCTCTGACTAAATAAACTACCTCGTGATTGATCTTCCTGATGGAGGAGTGCGGCCCAGGGCTCAGCAGCCATGAGAGGACTTAGCTACATTTTAAGTGAGAAAACTCTGGTGGGTGACTTTCCCATGTGTTTGTTGAGCCTTTTGTGACCACCACAGAGGGACAGCTGCTCAGGTACAGAAAGCAGTTTTGTGGAGTTGGAGCAGAATTCTATTCTGCAAGTGAATTTGCATCTGAGCTGCAGGTATGCTGCTAAAGGTGTCAAAGCCCTCTAGATCAACACCAGGGACGACTTTTCCCAGCCACTACACTTCCACAAACAAAGGCTGGGGCAGGAGTTCAGGCCTCTATTGTTCAGCTTCATCCTTTCCTAAGAATCTGTGTTTATTTAAGACACTGACACTTATGGTACTGAATAAAGAATACAAAGCATTTCATTCTTTATGACATGTTCAATAGACCATAGATTTCATGAGCTGGTTTACAATATAGAAATGCCCTTCTTTAAGCCAGTAAAACACATGAAATTCCAAATTTATAAGCAAATGAAAAGGTTAAAATAGTGTACAATTACTAGCTTTACAAAAGAGTGACCATAAGAAACTTTATCCTCCAGTACAGCACTGATATACTACAATTAACTCAAGAAGGTAAGCTGTTCCCATAACAAGAAAAATTTAGTAGAAAAATTGGCCAGCAACATAGGTAGAAGCTGCCTGAAACAGGTGTATAAATTCTCATTGAGAATGTGGCCCTCTATAATTTCCCCTGGAACCTTAATTTTATTAAATTTCAACAAAAATTCTCTAAGGAAATTCATTGATGGGTTGATGGGAAGGTGAGGTTTCCTTGGGCTTCAGCTGCATTTTACTGCACATGTGTTTATGGCCTCTGGAAGTAGAGGAGCAGAAAACCCAGAAACTTTAAACTGTCTGTGTGGAGAGAGAGTAACCAGCTGTGAGGGGGGGGGGATATCTTGCAATTCTCAGTCTTATATGGTGGGTGATGCTGTCTGGGTGATACAGACTGCAGGCTTGCACAGGGATAAAATAAATGGATCAGATACAATTCTGCAAGTGCTAGCTGAATCTCACCACCTTCTCCCTTGTTCAGGAAAGTACATTAGAATACAAGTGAACAAAAAGGGTGTTAACACAGGGATGTATTAATTTATCTATCTATATATGAATACATATATATTCTTAAAATATAAGGTGAACATATAAGAAAATCTATTACGGTAAGACACACTGCCATTAATTCCACCCAAAATCCTTCCACTTGCTTTGAATATCCTTATCATATCATTTTTGCCACTTTCTGAAGCAATTCTGGAAATCCTCTTTAGTACATGATTTATGCAGTGTGATCAAAAATCTAGTGAATGGTGCTGCCAAGTGGCATCTAATGGAAAGGCAGGTTCTAAAAACATTACACCGCTGGGGCAGCTTTCTCTCTGAACAATTCTAAAGCCCTGCAGGACTCTGGAAGAGATGGAGCTACAGGAGGGACATGAGGGGAAGGCCACTGAAGAGTCTGGGGATATGCTTTTAGCTTTGCATATTTCTTGATCTAGGTCTCCAGTCATAGCTGTGCTGGGCAGGTGGGCACCCTCCAATCTGACTGGAAGGCTTCTTTGACCTTTACTTATTTAGTTGTCAAAGCAAAGGGCTTTCCATCTGTCTGAAACATAACAGAAATTTCTAATTAGCCACCTTTGGTTAATAGCAGTTATAGCTTGTTCTTGTTCCCAAACAACTAGACTTTTGTAAATTTTAAAAATCCAAAGTATGATTAGAGGACAGCTTGAATAAATTTGTATCAAGTTACAACAAACACAAATTCTTTTGTCATATTGAAAATTATTTTTAAATTTGCTAAACATTTTCACTGAACCATTCCTCCCCCTTTACAAGGAAAGGAAAATATTATAGCCAAAAATGGGTCTTAAAAGATGAAAAATTTGCAGCTATTCCACTTTCCACACCACTTCTCTCACAACTGGGGCCACCTACAAAATTCCAAATGGGAAAAAGTCTGGAGACTGGACTGAGAACAATTATAGCACAAAAACACAGCATGTATGTTTAAACAAAGAGAAAAGGAAGATGACCTCATTAGCTAGGAAGTGTCTTCAAGAAAAGAAAAGAGGGTGGGGTGGAGAAATGGTTGACTGGTCTGGGGCAAGTTCTATGTCTTTTCTCCAACCAGGGAGGTACCACATTCCAGAAAGGAGTTACTCCTTTTACTCAAGCTAAGGTGTGTGTGCAGACAATCTTCAGGTTCAGTCTTTGATATCAAGGTGCTAAGTAATGTCATTTAATGCTAAGTGTGATTTAAAATGAAGACACTTACATTTCCAAGGACAGGCAAGAGTGCAATTCTCCTGTTTCTTCATGTTACTGTTACCACAGGGAAGGGAGGAAAGACCGGAATCAAACAAAATGATCAGTAATGAAAAAAAAGTTTTGCTTTGTTTTATTTTGTTTGTACTTGCCATCATGAGAGCAAATGATATCTACCACCAGGAACTCTTCCAGCAAGAGCTACTCAGCGAGAGGGGAAATTCACCATCAGCACAGTTGGAAATCAGCTCTGGCATGCTTTTTTTGAATGACCAGATGCAAAGGATCATATATAGCATGAAAACTGAAAAATAGAGTGATCAATGAGTACATTTAGAAATGTGTATTAGAGACTGTCCTGTACTACTCCTACGAGTAAAAATCTTATGACAAGTATCTTTATAAAACATACATAAAGGATACAGAGAGGGGAAGAAGTCACAACTGGATCATGAAGAGATTAGGGAGATATAATTATAAGTCAAGGAATGCTAACAGCCACCAAAAGGCAGGGAAAGCTAAGAACAGATTCTTCCCAAGAACAACTAGAGGTAATGTGCCTTTGCTGGGTTTTGTAATTATGCCCTCCAAAGCTGAGGACAAATAAAGTTTTATTATTTTAAACCTTGAAAGAAAAGGAATTTGTATTCCTCTCTTGCCTGAGAATTTCCCAGTAAATGAACAGCATCTATGTGCTTGATTTGAGGAAGTCCTTTTCCTAATCAAACAAAAGTCAAGCCAACAGATCTGTATCTATCCTATGGTGTCACAGAATGGAAAGAGACGTTTTTGAAAGCCTGATTATTAGTGCATCCCATTAATGTCTTTTAAATATGAATAGTGTTGAATGTGATCATTAATTCAAATTCCAGTGGCATAAAGTGCTGTTCTTCAGAAAAAAGGAAATTAAGCCAGGGAATTCCCTTCTCTTTGATAGTCACTGTTTGAAGCAAAGTCTACCATTATTTGAGCCCTTCAAAGAATCTACAGTACACTGAGTGAGATCTGGCTCTCATAATAATATTTTTTATAAAGGCCTTATCATACAAAACCTGTGCCTAATAGCTTCTTGGTGATTATAACCAAATGTCATCAACGTTACGAGATGTGGTCATGTGACATGGAAGGAACATGGCTTTAAAGTTTGCTGAGACCAGATTCAAATCCTAAACTTTAACAGAGCTGGCTGGGCAAATTATGAAGCCACACTGAGTTTTGTCTTCCTTTTTGGTAAGAGAAGAACAAAAACTTCACCTCAGAAAGTCAAACAGAATATGAAAACCATCTAGTATATAATGTCTGTTCACAGCAGGCACTCAACTGTACTAGCTCTTTTCTTTCCTTTCCTTTCTTATTAAAGGTGGTTTTTAAAAGGATGTGTTATCAAGTAGTCAAGGAAAAGAATCCTGAGGGATTCAGCTTCCTCCCCTTTTGTTATTTTTCGGCATGGTACCAAATTCAAGGCCTGCATCTGGAGAAAGCTTGGGCATGACCAAGTAGAATATTGATTGTAGAGGCTGCATGAAGTTGCTCCAAGTTTCTCCTGTTTGCTAGCAGCCATTTGGGTTTTCCACATTCTAGTTGTGCTAAAGTCTATGAGGTCCCTGCGTGTTAGCTTTTTTTGGGTGATGGCCCTTTCCATCAGCAGTGATACAGACTTTAGTAGAAGAAGCTTGAAGAAGGCCTTTGAGTTTCATTTCCTTTTGGATTTGAGGTTGGTAGAATCAGTTTTCTTGGAAACTTGCCATCTAGCAAGCATTATGAAAATTGAAGGAAACATTGAAATTGGCTTAGAATTAACAACTCCATCATGTTTCAAATATTAGCCTACTTCATGAGATTTCATTGAAAAAAAAAAGATTTCTATGGCTCCAAAGAAGTTATAAATTACTAAGCTAATACAAGAGATCTGTGTGCAGTCTGACAAAGAAGTGCCCCAGACTAGCCTGGTTTCTGCTGCTAATTTGCTGTGGATGCTGTATTGTTCTGTGTCAGATTCGCAGTTTTAGAACAGGCAGTAAGAGCACACCTCCAGGCACAAGAGGAGATTTATAAAGGTCAAAAGCAGCAGCGTTTACATAAAAGAAATCTGAATTCCTCAAATTCAGTTTGTACTCAACAGGATGATTAAAAAAAAAAAAAACTAGTTGTTTAAATTTTCCAACATCATAATTTCCTCTATGGTCTATCACAAAATACTGAAATTAGTCCATAGTGGAAGGACAGAGTATCTTTTTATTTGCATTTATTTTCCAACATCAGACATTTAAAATTTCCCTAGTTCATTTAAAGAAAGGATATCTATTTGTATATAATTTTGTCTTCTCATTAATTCTAAAAAACTATGTGCATGAACCAAATCCCAAGATAATTATGAAAAAACTTTCCCTCATTCCAACTAATCAGTGTTTCCTGTGAGTTCATCAGTCCAATTTAATCAAAGGTGAAAACTGCCTCTGTTCCCTTGGAGGAATGGGGTGCTATTTTAATTTTCATGTTTTTCTAGCAAACAGTGTACAGACATTAGACAAGACAAGCATTGCAAACCTATGCTATGGAAACATACTTAAATAGTCTCATAAGACAAGTACTTTGTAATTAATTAGGATGCTTCTGAACATTCATAAGAGCAAATTGCAATGAATGTAAATAATTATTTGATTACTTAATAAATGTAATATGCAATGCAAGTAACCAACACTGATTAAAAAACTGATATTAATTGATAGCAGAAACTTAATCATGAACTGTTAATTTACCATCTGAGAGTCCTGTTTAAATTTGCAATAATCTAAAGAATCATAGCTGGTTGTACTCAGTTTGATAATTTCAATCTTAATCTGTGTCTTGCTTAAAAGTATAGCTCTTATAAAATGCAATCATACCATGGGATAACTTTCTTATTTTCAACATTGGTTTTTTTTTTGTTTTTTTTGGTTTTTTGGCGGTACTGGGGATCGAACTCAGGACCCTGCGCTTGCTAGGCAGGCGCTTATTCCACTGAGCTATATCCCCAGCCCAACTTTCTTATTTTCAAAACATAGGAGGTAAATTACAGTTCATAGCAGGTTTGTGTGATAAATTCCAATTATATATTTATTATAAAACTACAATATGTGGCAGTTATGTTTTTATTGAAATGAAGATTTAGTTTAGAAAAAAACATTTGATCACTTGGGCTGCAGAATCCAGTCATAAAGGGCTTGAGTATTTGTTGGTGACAAAAGATGAGGAGAATTCCCTTTCTCTGTTTGTCACGCCCACCAGCCTATAAAGGAGTCTCTTTCCACTTGGTGATTCCCTTATTCCTCTCCAGGGCAGACCAGTCACCCTCTGATTGGCTAGTTTGACATTTACCAACCCACAGTTGCGGAGGATCAGGTGACTGCAAAAGGGCCTACCCTGCTGTTTTACCTGTGCCCAGGTGGGTCCCAGGCCTCCAGTCTGCTCTGAAGTGCAGAAATGCCTCTGCTGGCTCCTTCCCTAACAACACCTCTTATAGACACTCTGAGATTTACAGCCAAAAAGAAAAGCCTCACATCTGTCTTAGCTCTCAGGCATGTTCTCCTGCCCAGGTAACCTACAGTCTTTCCTTTTCAAGTTTTCTACTACTTATGAAGCTTAATAAATTGATATTTAATTTTCATTTGTATACTTACTACTATATTCTCTGTTAAAACTTAAGTGTAACAGTGGAGAAAGTAATAATCAGGGAGCATCTGAGGAAAAAAAGGAAACAGAGGTATTTAAAAGAAGTCTTCTGCAATCCTCAAAGTAAATATGTAGAGAATAAGAAGAGAGATTTAGGAAGGCTCTTTCTTCCTGCTCTAGCTGTGGGATGACATTTTCTGGGTGACAATGGACAGAATCAAGGGGCATCTACTAGCTGCCTGAATAATTACATTTTGCTCAGAGATTAAAAACAAGTGACCAATGAATGAGTATCTGTGAAAAACATATTGAATACATTCTAGCTTAGTCCATTTTCTGTTGCTATAACAGAATACTTGAGACTGGGTAATTTATAAAGGAAAGAAGTTTATGTGGCTTATGGTTCTAGAGTCTAAAAGTCCTGGTAGGAACATGTACTTGACTTCTGGTGAGGGTCTCAGGCTGCTTCATCACGAAATGGCTAAAAAGCAGTGGGAGGAGTGGGTACCTGTGGGAGAGACAAAGCATATGGGGCAGGCACACTTTACATAACCACCTTGTGGTAACAAACCTAGTCCTGCAATAAAGGTGTTAGACCCTCTTAATGATCTAATCACCTCTCAAAGACCCCATCTGCCACAAGCACCACAAAGGCAATCACATTTCAACATGAGTTTCAGACATCACAAGCCGCACTCAAACCATAGCACAATCCTGTTTTTAAACTAACCTTTTTTCTGATTTGATGTGCAAATATATACAGATATGTGGGAAATGAAAATAGGGAACAGCATGAATAGGAAAATGAGTATCATTCCCAGGGAGGGACAGCGGCTCCTCTTTCTGTTTCGGAGCTCCCTCTGGCCACTTCCAGGGAGTTGGCAGCCTCTGCCTGCTCTTGGCTAGCCTCAGCTGCTGACCAGAGTACAGGCGTTAAAGACTGAATTAGCACCATTATTTTGCTGCTTACATGGACAACCAAATGCTCTCAAATGACTCTTAGGTTCTCCCAGCACAGTCTTTTTCTCCAGCTGGTTTGAGAAGTTGGTGTGTTGCTGTTGCCTTCCTCTTCCATGGTTCTGATTTGCCTTTTAGGAGAGACGTTTATAACTGTGCCAGGCTCGGCCATTCTTGAGTTTAACTCCAGCTTATTTCCGGCTCATGACCTCTTTCCTTTCATCTATGGAGCAAGGAAGGGCCACCATTCTCTTCTTCCTTGGGCACACTCAAATGTAAAAACAAAGTGAATAAGAAACAAATAAACTTACTTCTTCACAACTCCGTCCCAAATTGTCCTCGGAAATTAAGTCCTCACACAATTGAGAGTTGTTTAATTTATTATTCCCTATTGCATACTAATATGCAACACCCCCTTTCTAATTGTTGAATACTAGAATTTACTCTTTAGCATGGTAATGGACCCTACCTGTTCCAACATACATGTGCTCAAAAACTCAGGGTGAATTCTGAATAACAGTTAACGGAAATAAAGTTATTTTTCCCCAAACTATATTGTGTTCCAACATGTTAAACAATAGATTGTGCTAAGCTATATAGTTTCTCTTGGGTCCTTCCTTTCCAGCCTCTTCTTTTTCTGCCTACCCCAAGTATTCATTTTTCCAGGGCGCTTTCTTCTTCTTTTAAAACTTTCCTCTTAGGGATATTCTATTTTACCTTGACTTCAGTTACCACTGCTTTGCTATGGTTTCCCGGACCTCCTGGAATTACCCTAAAAGACACTCTAGCAAAGCCATTAAGAGTGCCTTTTCAAGTCCTAGAGCTACATCTCATTGCTCTGTGCTTTTGGTCCTTTATTTTCATCTGTTTGCTTTTTGTCTACACAGTGGTAAGCAACTCATGGTATAGTTGCTAAAGGCATTTAAATATTACTGAAGATATATTGACCACAAATTATCTTGGAAGTTTTTATTTTTTGTTTGAAAATTTCCTTATTTTGTTTTCATTAAAATCAGTTTATGCTTCCTTTATCTCTTGAACAAGGAATAGATGTACCTGTCAAATTTCAAAGTGTGCACTGAGGTATATGTGTAAAGTAAATCTCTCCTAATCTTTATCCCTCAGAAAAACCTAGCAGGGTGAACCTCTGTTGGAATCCTCATGCCTTCTAATTGCTAAGTAATATTCTATGCCAAGAATATACAACAATTTATTTGTTCATTCTCTTTATTTTTATTGTATTATTATTTATATTGGTATTTTATCTATTTGTGTATTTTATTTATGTTTAAATAAAATTAGGAGAGATTTCTAGGATTAACATTGGTGGATCAAAGGTTACACACATATTTTGCAGCTAGGTTTTTGAAATTATAATTTGCATAAAGTAAAATTAAAATTTTTCTGTGTAGAAATTTATAGGTTTTAACAAGTGCATACAGTTATACAATATCACCACAATCAAAATGGGGAACATTTCCATCATCTCAAAGTTTTCTTCATGTTTAGAGATACATTGTAGCTAGCATTTACTGGTTTGGGAAAGACAATTTTCAAAACATTTGAAACTTACCAAGTCTGTTGTTTAAAAAGCTATTAATTAAAGTAAAACCATGTAAATATACATTACAATGTTATATTAAAATAAACATGATAAGTACTCAATATTCCTTCCTTCCAACTTGTTTTTATGCTTTACTGTTATCTATCAACACGGTGCTTTTGGAAGCAGTTGCATCTTCAGGGTGTGCTACACGTTTTCCCAACTCCGTATTCAATGTCATCACATTAGTAGCTTGAAATTGGCTGCAGTGGGAATATTTTCAACTTAGTAATTAGAAATACTTTAGTAATTAGAAATCAGAGTTATTTTCAGAACTTCTTATTAAACATTTACCAGCATGCCATTGACTGTACCCATTTGTATTCAACCCTTCGCCCCACCCCTAGCTTTTAGAAATGACTGACCTGTTTTCTGCCCATATAGTATTGAGTTTCCCTGGATGAATGAGATCATACAGAATGTGGACTTCTGAGTCTGGGTTCTTTCACCAAACATAATGCATGTGAGATTCAGCCACGCTCTTGTGAGTATCCGTAGTTATTCCTTTTTATTTCTAAATAATATTCTATTGTATGGATGTGTCAGAGTTTGTTTATCCATTCATTTGTGGGTTGACACTTGGATTGTTTCTCAAGTTTGTTCATTATGTATAAAGTCATTATAAATATTAATATACAGATTTTTATATGAATATTGGTTTTTATCTGTCTTAGATCAATATCTAGGACTGTGACTGGGGGGTACCATAAGTGTATATTTAACTTTGTAATAAATTGTCAGAACTGTTTTCCAAAGTGGCTATCCCATTCTGCATTCTGACAGGTAATATGTAGGAGTTCTAGTTGCTTTCTGTTCCTTCTAATATTTCCTTTGTTCAGTTATTAAATTTTAGGAATTCTACTAGATGGGTAGAGGTATCTCATTCCTGCAGCGGGAGCCTTTGTCTGGTATCATATACTATAAGCTTCTCAGAAATAGAATTCTTTAGCTTTGATTCCTGAAGAATATTTTCACAAAATATGTAATTTTAGGTTGGCTGTTAATTTGTTTTTAAGCATTTTGAAGATATTATTCAATGTTTTACTACTTTTACTTTTTCTATGAAGTCAACCGTTAGTGTAATTATTACTGTTTTAAAGGGAATGTGTCTTTTCATGTCTGTCTGAGTTTGATGTTTGTATTTATAAGTTTGAGTGCTATGTGATTACGTGTGGTGCTGTGTTTTGGGTTCCTTGCTTTGCTTACATCAATGTCTTTGATCACTGAAATAAACTCACAGCCATTATCCCTTCGAACGCTATTTTTGCCAGATTTTCCTCTCTGTCCTTCAACTTCAACTATTTGAATTTTAGACTTATTTATCTTTCCTATTTGGTTCTTTTCTCCATTTTATCTACTTCTGTCTCTCTATACCTATCTAGATATTTTTCTCTGACTACTTTTCAGTTGTAACTCTCCATAAATTCTGAACAATGATTGTATTTTTTCATTCTGTTAATTCCATTCCTTCTTATATTTGTTTTTTTCTAAAATTCTTTCTGTCACTAATCCCTCAAATATATTAATATGGTTATTAAAATTCTATGTCTAGTAATTCCAGAAATTGGCTGTATATTAATTATTCTCAAAGACTATTTATATTGTCTGATTTTACCCTTGGTTTTTGATCAAATTCTTTATTTGTATGTTTTGTTAGCTTTGATTGAGTGCAGATCTTGTGCATGGAACATTATTAAAATTAAAATCTCTGGCTGATGTTACGATGTTAACTTTCATAAAAGAGAATTTAATTTTGCTTCTCAAAGGCAGATAATCTAGACTAAAATTACCTTAATCCAATCAGGGAAAGAGATAATCACATCCAATTATCGACTTTTATGAAGTCTGGTTTGTTTTCAACCCACCTTTACTCCTAATGTGTGAATTTTAGGGTCCTCAAAGGAAACAGGTGGCCGTTACCAGAATTCCCTCTACCTTAGTGGCTCTGAGCTCCTTTTTCTCCTCGCCCTTATTCACTGTGCTATGAAATTACTGAACACTTTTCTACTTTGCAGTCTTGTGGGCACTAACTTCAAAACTGACAGTTAAATCTCTTGAGTGAAAACATTTTCCCATTTGCTAGTGTGTTACTCTTAATTTGCCCCCCAGGCTGGCAGCTAGCTCTCCACATCATCACCCCTATGGTAGCTCTCCGATGCCTTCAAACAGATATTTAACATATATTTTGAGAGGGAGGAAAAGAGGAGTTTAAGGGAGGGGGAATGGGAAAATAAAGAAGCAAGTATATTATGTACAGGTAAATATTTCCATGATGAATATTATCATTACATATATCTAAAAATGTACCAATAAAATTTAAAAACTGTAATATATATATATATATGTATATTTATATGTATATATATGTGCGTGTATATATATATATGTATATATATGTTCTATTTTCTCAGCAGAAAGATAGACCCCAAACTTTTTATTTCCCTTCCCCTCCCCACCCACCTCCCTCTGCCTCTAGACCTCTTTTCTCAATTTTCATTATCACATTTCTTTTCAGTTCATATTTGTGACTTACAGTAATTATATTCATTATAGGTATTTGGTACGAGTGCGTAAAGCATCTTAAATCTTTTTTGTCACCTTCCCCTCCCCTCTTTTGACTCCTTTGAACTTGCCCAAATTTATCTCCTGAATTCCTTGTATCAATCTTTTATTTTACTTCCTATTTGTTTTGCATTTCTCAAATGGTATTCAAGCTTATGTGTCTGATTTATTTCACTTAACATTAAGTTTCCAAAATTTATCAATTTCCCTACAAATGTCTGGAATTTGTCCTTCTTTATAACTGAGTAGTATTTCATTATTGTTATGGTTGATACATTGTGTCAACTTGGGGAATCTAGAGGTTTAGCTGAATGACTCAGGAGGAAGCTGGGGTGCTTACTTTGTAAACATCCTGAGCCTGTGGAAGAGGAGGGCATGGAGATTGTGTGAGAGCTACGCACCCCCTGGGTAGGGGTAAGTTGTTTACAGTGTAGGGGAGAAAAGGAGGCTGCTTGTAAACATTCCTCCCTTTGGCTGGTTGGTTTTGCTGTGCTCTGCTGCCCTGAACAGTTTGCCCTCTGCCATGTGCCACTCTGCCTCAGAACCAGCCAAATATGGACTGAAACCTCCACAAACTGTAAGCTAAATAAACCTTTCCTTCCTTCATTTTGGATGTTGGGTATTTTGTCTCAGCAACGAGAGAAAAGTAACTAAGACCATTATGTAGAGATATCAAATTTTCTTTACCCACTCATCTGTTGATGGACATATAGGCTAGTTCTAGGATTTAGCTATTCAAATTGAGTAGCTATAAACATTGGTATGCGTGTATCACTGTAATATGATGTCGTTAGCTCTTTTGGGAAGATACCTAGAGGGGAATAGCTGGATCAAATAGAATTTTTAGTTTTTCTAGAAGTCTCCAGACTGATTTCCATAATTGTTTTCCAGTTTAAAATGCTACCACCAATATAGAGGGGGTCTTTTTCCATTGCAGCCACCCCAGCATTTGTTGTTATTGTTATTATTAGTAGTAGTAGTATTTGACGATTGCCATTCTTTCTGGCATTAGTTGGTATTTTAGTGTTATTTTAATCCTAAATTTCTTTAATGGCCAAAAAATTAAAACATTTTTTCGTGTTTACTGACAATTTGCACTTCTTATGAGAGGTGTCTATTCATTTTATTTGCCCATTTTTTGACTGGGGCTTTTATTTGGATTAGTCTAATCGTTTGAGTTCTTTATATATTGTAGGTATTAGTTCTCTGAGAAATAACTGGCAAAAAGTTTCCCATTCTGTAGGTTGTCTCTCCACTGTTGATTGTGTCCTTTACTATATATCAAATTAAAAAGCGCCTCAGCTTTTTCATTTGATATATAGTAAAACCTTGATTTGCGAGTATGATTAATTCCAGAAACATGCTTGTAATCCAGAGCACTTGTGTATAAAACTCAATTTCCCCACAAGAAAAATGGAAACTCAAATTATTTATTTCACAACCCCAAAATTCATATAAAATGATTACGATATTACAATGTAATACACAATGATAAAGAAAATGTAATATAAAAAACAAACAAATTAACCTGAAATTACCTTTGAAAATCTTCCTGGCTGGTGTGAGGGAGACAAGAGAAAGGAGGATTATTTCACTATCACTAACAGAATCACTACTATCTATTGGCTCAGTGGAATCTGTTTCTTTTCATGCAACGTTTTAACAAGGAACCTAGCCAATGACACTTTCTTTTGCCACGTTTTAAGGATTTTGCCAAAATGTGCCATTGTATTGTCATTAAACGGATTCATTGCCCACACTGCTACAGCTTTATTTGGGTGGTGCTTTTCTACAAAATTTGCAGTATTTCCCACATTTTATATATCTCGATGATCTCATTTGAAGTAAGGGATTCTTCAGCCTTTTTCTCTCCTCTGCAGATGAGATCTCCTACACAACCTCTCACTTCTGGGAGATGATCAACCTCAATCCTGCAGAGAGAAAGAAAGAGAGAGCGAGAGAGAAGAGCCATTGGCTCAGTTGTACTCATGTGACATTGGCATCTGTCTTGGTTACTTTTCTTTCATTACTGAGACAAAATACCCAATGCCCAAAATGAAGGAAAGGTTTATTTAGCTTACAGTTCTTGGAGGTCTCAGTCCATACTTGGCTGGTTCAGAGGCAGCGTGGCACATGGCAGAGGGCAAACTGTTCATGGCAGCAGATCACAGCAAAAGCAACCAGCAAAAAGGAGGAATGGCAGGCAAGCAGTCTCTCTCCTTCCCTTACATTGTAAACAGCCTCCCCCCACCCAGGGGCGTGTAGCTCTCGCACAGTCTCCATGCCCTCCTCTTCCACAGGCTCAGGATGTGTATAAATAAGCACCCCAGCTCTCTTCTGAGTCACATAGTAAACCTTCTAAACTTCCCAAATTAACATAATAAACAACATTCCGGAAGGGTAAGGGCATGTCCTTTTTACCCCAAGATTTACAACTGCTGAGTTACTTAGCCAAACCTCTAGACTCCCCAAGTTGACACAATGTATCAACCATAACAGCATCATATTGCAAGATGTTGCTCATTTATCAAGTTAAAATTTATTTAAAATGTTTGTTTGTCTTACAGAACACTCACAAGTTACTTACAACTCAAGGTTTTAATGTAATCTCATATGTTGATTCTTGCCAATATTTCTTATGTAATTGCCTGCACCTGTGACTTGGAGAGTTTTTTTGTATTTTATCTTCCAATAGATTAAGTATTTATGTTTTAATGCAGATCTTTGATCCATTTTGATCTTAGTTTAGGACATGATGAAAAGTATGATTCCAGCTTCAGTCTTCTGCATACAGATAGCCAGTTTTCCCAGCTAACGAGGATGTCTTTCCTCCAAGGTATGTTTTTGTTTCCTTTATCAAAGGTCAAATAGTTGAATGTATCTGGGGATTTCTGCATTCTTTATTTCACTGATCCAATGTCAGTTTAAGAGCCAATTCCATGCCGTTTTTACTGCTGTAGCTTTTCAGTGTAATTTAAAGTCAAGTACTGTGATGCTACTTTGCTCTTGATGCCCGGGAATGCTTTACACTTTGGGTCTCTTCTAGTTCCCCGTGAATTTTAGGATTGTTTTCTGTAGTTCTGTGAAGAATGTTATAGATATCTTGATAGGGGTTGTGTTAAATCTCTACATCAGTCTTGGAAGTATGGCCCTGTTGCAATATTACTTCTGCATATCTAGAAACATCTTTCCACTTCCTGATGTCCTCTTCAATCTCCTTTTTCATAACACTGTAGTTTTTGCTGTAGATGTCTTTCACTTCCTTGGTTAGGTTACTTCCTAGGTATTTCATATTCCTTGACATTATTGTAAGTTACATTCTTTTCCTAATTTATTTCTCAGTAAGTTTATTGTTAGTATATAGGAGTGCTACTCATTTTTCTGTGTTGATTTTTTTATCTTGCTACATTGCTGAAATTGATTATAAATTCTGGGAGTCATTTGATAGAATTTTTTGGTCTTCTATGTAGAGGACGAGGTCATCTACAAAAAGTGATAATGTGAGTTCTCCCTTTTCTTTTGTTTCTCTTGACCGATTGTTCTGGCTAACGTTTTTAGCACTATGTTGGACAGAAGTGGTATAGTGAGCATATGTCTTGCTGACCTTTGAAGGAAAGCTTTCAGTTTTCCTCCATTTAAAATGATAATGGCCATTGGTTTGTCATAAATGGCTTTTATCAGATTCAGGTAAGATCTTTCTATCCCTCTTCAGAATTTTATCATGAATGGGTGTTGGATTTTGTCAAAATATGAAGCCATATTCTAAGATAATATAGCAGATGAGTATCTAATGCAGAATGCAAGCTAAGGTATATGTAATCCTAAAACCCAAGCTTATGTGACATCATTATAAAAATCAGTAAGGAAAGCATGGTTTTAGGATCAGCTGTGCCTGGATTCAGATCTCAGCTTCATCACTAATGGAGGATATTCAGGAGGCAATCTACTCAGCCTTTCAGAGCCTAAGTTTCTTCATATATAATATACATGAATTCAATAACCTCAAACACTCAGTACCTACAAAGTTCTGAGGAAAGTATCCAGGATGTCAGGTGTGTTATAGATGTTGAATAACTCCTACAACCTATACACACACACACACACACACACACACACACACACACAACTTTGTCCATGACTTTATTTTTTTATTGTTACCTTTTTCACACCATCTGTTACTTGACTATATCTACTTTATTTATTTAAACATTGTTTTTCTACACTCTAGGCAATGCTAGTATGGTTTTAATTAACTTCACATGAATTAATTACCAGTAGTGACATATTTATTATCAATTGCACAATTGCTTTATGTAGTTCTAGTAAAACATTACTTCAAGTGTAAAATATGTCTAGTTAAGAACAAATTACACATGCTAAAAATAAATTTGACACAAGCCATTATTTACTGAGCTTCAAGCTGGTATTTATTGAAAAGCCTCAAGTCATTTCGTTTTGGCTGAAGATTCATATTTAAGTAATTGTGTAAAATAGTCATTCATTACTGTCAATCCATACTTCTGTCTGCACAAAGAAAACAGCCCAGGAAACTGTTCCTGAGTTATTTCCCATTAGAGAAAACAAGGTAAAGAGATTTGTAAGAATCCTAGACTAAAGGAAAAATTAGTGTATTGGTGATCTCTGTATTACTCATAATCTGGCCCAAAAAGTGGTCGTATTGTAGCACTTTTAATTTTAGCCTGTTCCCTTAGTTTTATCTTATTACTTTGATTCAAGAGTCTGCTGGTATCAATTTTCTTGGTTAGTTTGAATACTGAGGCCCAGCTAGCAACTATGTTCCGCCCCTTATCAGTTCATTCACGTAGCAGGTACATCGAGTCACTGACGTGGACGAAGTTTCCTGCAAGACATCTAAAAGACCAGACAGAGAGATGGCTATAATGAAGAAGTTGGTTTCCTAACTTTTGTGATAAGAATCATCTAGAACACTTGTTAAGCACAGAGTTAAACATAGAGTTTCCCTTGAATAGTTGGACTTCTAACATGAAGCCAAGTACTTTTTACACTTACTGAGTTTAAATAGTTATAAAGGTTATGGGCTTTTAAATGCTATATTTTTATTTTAGAAAAGGAATGCAGTTTATCCTCTTTTGCTTCTTTTGCAAACCAGCTCCTAGTATGTCACTGGGACTTGACTAAGGGGCCTCAAGTGATCACTTGGTCAGAGCTGCCCCTCTGTGAGATCTGTCAAGTCACAAGGTTGCGTCACCCAGCGATCTAGCGTCAGATGGAAGTGGTACAGGAGATTGGGCACAAGTGGGCTGTACAGTTGAGTGACCCCAACTAACATCCCATCTACCACTTTGCACTGGTATTTTTCCCAGAGCAAATGTGGCCACATGGTGAGTCCCTTTTTACCAGCTGATAGTGGAAGAAAAGATAAAGTTGCATTCATGAATGGAATGTTATCCTCTAGCATGAAACATGTTGCAAGCCAACTGTTATATGCTGTGGTGACCCTCAACAGGTGGAATATATGCACCTAGGAAATAAGAGTTAGTAGTAGGAGTAGCCCAACTTCCAGCATTCCCAGTGATCCCACGTAGGGGAATTTGTGCTTCCTGACCTGATAACTTCAGTTGCTATGGATCATGGGGCCAAAAGGCCAGCATTTAAGGAACGGAATCATATATAGGTAGAAATAATTGACCCTGATCTCCAGGAAAATTGAAAAACTCTGCTACACAAAAGATGCAACCAACTAGAAGTCTGACATACTGGTGATCCCCTGAGCCATCTTTTAGTAGGACACTGTGCAATTTTGCCAATAAATGGACAAGTACAGGAGCACATCCTCAGAAGTTTAGCCTTTCAGAGATAAAAGTCTGATTATCTCACCGATAATCATCGGGAGCGGCAGAAGTGGTAGTTAAGGAACCCAAATTAGGCAGTGGAGAGGAGTGACCATGAGTATGGACTGCAGCCTTCACCTCAACTGCATCACTGGCGGCTGAAATTTCTTTACTACCTTTTCTTTTATAAATTTTCTCAAGAAAAGAGACCAACCAAAATCCTGGAGAAGCTGTTCACCAGTGGATTAATAGAGGATAAGCAGGCAGCCTGTGGAACATGGTGGATGCTCATGAGTGGGTTTAAGAATCTGTGGAAAACCATGAGCATTCATCCTTCAGGCCCCGGGCACTCATTTTCTCAGCTTCTGAGGAAGTTAACTGCTAATAGCTGTGCCCATAACTGCCCTTAAGTGGCAGGAGCTGCCTTTCCAAACTGCACTGTCTCTCTGGGGGGAGCCCATGTCCAGTAAGTGATAGATGCCAGGTTGGGTATGATAGTACCCTTTGCCTTAGTTAGAGATAGTTTGAATGACCCTCTCTGTTCCACAGCCTCCAGTTGGGACTGACTGAAGTTTCTCTTATCACAACTACACTGAAGTTCATCTTTTCCTCCATTTAATCTTGCTTCATTGTTTGCTTTTGAGTACTGCTCCTGAGGGCAATTCCTCCTAAACCTTATATGTGCAAATCTTGGTTTCAGAATCTGTTTCCAGAGTGCTTACCTAGGACACTATGTAGCTTGACTTCAAAGCTTTTCCAGTAATGCATCGGATTATTACTATCTACATCATATATGAGGCACTGGGGTCTGGAAAATTTTAGTATTTAGCCTTGCAAACTGTGAATTGCTTGAGTATGGGTTAGAATGGGGATAGACTGTGTGCAAAGTGAATCAAACCAGACTCTCCACCAAGCTGACCCTGTAGGCACATCTAAGCCCCTCTGGAGAGGTGCTAATCTGCCTTTTATATTGGAAACTTCTAGCTGGTAATTGTTGTCTCATGGGGTGAGGAGAATATCTGCTTCTACCCCAGTGCCTTTGTTCCCCTGACTGTCAGCACAGGGTAGTTTCTTTCTTAGAGTCAGCTAATCCTGGCCACACTGTTCAAATGTGCCCTCGGTCAATCTCTCTTATGCATATTTAGGAATGTGTGAAAGACATTGAAACTCACCAGTGATTTCTTATGTGCTAGGAAGAATGCGAAATGCTGTCTGATGACAATTATGTTTTGATTATTACCACCCAGAAAAATAAAAACAGACTAAGGTCTTTCTCTCCTCCTTCCTCCTCATCCTGCTGACCCTCCTTCCATCATAGTGACAGCCATAGAATTTGAACTTGCTTCTGACTGCTAAGCTAGTTCCCTTTCTATAACACTGTGGTGGTCCTTAAAAGCAGAGAGCAGACTTTGCTTTTTTAACAGTCTAGTTGGGCTGATGGTTCCACTGGGGCTGGTGAGACAAAGGGCCATGGTTTTATATTTTCCCCAAGGATGCTTCCTTCTGTCAAATGTGGCCTCACTGACCTGTAGCATACCCTGGGCAGCAGTCCATCCCATGTGCCACTGGACGCAGTGGAGATCAGTCCAGACAAATGCGGAGAGCTGGACACAGCTCCAACATCATCCCTAAGTAAATGGCTGGGCGTGGAGGGCCTCCTGACAAGCAGAGGCAGAGTGGCTCTGCATCTTAGAAACAGTGCACAGCCCCTGCAGGGTCAAGGAGACAGTGCGCTCAAAGCTAGTGTTTGCAGCTGCAATGTCTTAAGCAACTTCATGACAAAGGACAGGAGGTCGAAACCTCTGTTGGCAAATTAGAAGGCAATTTGAACCTTGTCAGTTATTTACCTGAACATATGGGAAGAATTTTTCCCTTTCTGTTTAATCTTGTCTAAGAATTGCATGTAAGGGACAGGAACTAACATTTACTGAGTACCTTCAATACACAAGTCATGGAGTGAGGCAATTCTACAAATGAATTCTCTCCATCTTTCCGTGAGTTGGGCTTTGTGAGTATTTCTGGGTAAGAAAATCTGGGCTTGGAGGAATTTAGTAAATCATGCGCTGTTGCCATAGTGAGGAATGCCAGGCAGAATTTCTCAGCCAATTTGCCTGCTCTGAAGTAAATATTTTGTTTAATACACCACGGAGGGAGAAGAGCAAAACAGGTACGAGTTGGCTGCACCAGTGTTGTTGCTTGATCGCGAATTTCCTCGGCGCTCCTCTGCTGCAGTGTGCTTGCCTTGTCCATCTAACGAATCCAAGGTGGTTTGTAGCATCTTACTGAAAGGGTGTGTTCACAGATGGCGCATAGATTTCTCAGCCAAGGGCTCTGAAATATTATGTGAATGTATTCTCCTGAGGAATTCATGACGTGCGTGGGATCTTCATGCTTTCGTCTCTGCGGACACCTGCACACACAAAGCTCGTGCTCTGCCTCTATGTTGTCACACGCAGATGTGCGTTTTCTCCAATTCTCTCATAACACACCTGTGGCTGCCTCTCAACAAAGGCAGGCTTGTGCTGGAAAAGCAGCAGTTCCGAAGAAGAGCATAAACCATATGGGGGAATGGCAGAAGGGAAGTTCTTAGGCAAGTAAATAACATAGCATGTCTCGTGAATGTTCCCATGTTCCCTCAGGGTGAAGATGAGGTAAAGGAGGGGCAGAACCCACCTGCCCTGGTGCTGTTGCCAAATGCAGCTTATTTCCAGCTTAACTTGAGGAAAGTGGCCTTGTTCTAGGACTTCCAGTTAGTGACAGGGGAGATTGTTTCTGAAACTATCAGTTGCTAAATGCAATCAATTTGATATAGCTGACCCCAAAATATTGAGGAAAATTGACATGTTCTTTTCCTGGGATTATCTACAAATCCCACATAATAAAGAGAAGATGTAAGGTTGTTACCAGTTCATGTCATTTTTCAATTATAATCCTTACTAAACTATATGTATCTGTTAATGCACAAACTGGCAATTCAATAAAATTTTTTTAATCAATTACCTCACTGAATAGAAAATACCAGGATGACAGCCTGCAGGGAGCTTTCCAGTTTGTAATTAAAATGTCCTAAAAAAAATCCAAGACATTCTAAACAGTAGTTAAAGGTTTTTGCTTCAAATTTATTTGGTCCATCCTTTCCACAGAGCAGGGTTAGGTTGTAGCTCAGTGGTAAAGTATTTCTCTAGCAAGTGTGGAATTTGATCCCTAGCACTGCAGAAAAAGTAGCAAAAGGATAGGAGAGGGGAGGGGGAAGGAGAAAAAGAGGCCAGGCGTGGAGGCGCACGCGTAGTCTCCGTAGTCTCCGGGGCTGGGGAGAGCGAAGGTCAAGGCTGCCTTGGCCAGGTCAGCAAGCCGAAGAGAAGGAGGAGGAGGGGGGGAGGGGCAGAGGGAGGAGAAGGAGCCCAGGAGGAGGAAGGG